>ONZH01020512.1:0-21937 GCA_900303285.1 Rhinella marina
TAGGCTGTCTGCACAATATCTCGTGTATATAAGGTTGATAGGCTGCACACATATCCCTCGGGTGGGTATATAAGATGATAGGCTGTCTGCACACATATCCCTCGTGGGTATTAGAAGGTGTGATAGCTGTCTGCACACATATCCCTCGTGGCATAAAATAGGGTGATAGGCTGTCTGCACACATATCCTCGGTGGGTATATAAGCTGTGGATAGCTTTCTGCACACATATCCGGTGGGTATATAAGATGTGATAGACTGTCTCCACACATATCCCGGTGGGTATATAAGGTGTGATAGCTGTCTGCACAATATCCCTCGTGGGTATATAAGATGTGATAGGCTGTCTGCACACATATCCTCGGTGGGTATATAAGATGTGATAGGCTGTCCTGCACACAGTGGGTATATAGCTGTGATCTGTCTGCACACATATCCCTCGGTGGGTATATAAGGGGTGATAGGCTGTCTGCACATCCCTCTGTGGGGTTATAAGATGTGATAGCTGTCTGCACACATATCCCTCGGTGGGTATATAAGGTGTGATATCTGTCTGCACACATATACCTCCGGTGGTAATAAGCTGTGATAGGCTGTCTGCACACATATCCCTCGGTGGTGTATAAGTGTATGTAATGGCTGTCTGCACACATATCCTCGGTGGGTATATAAGGTGTGAAAGGCTGTCTGCACCACATATCCCTCGGTGGGTATATAAGGTGTGTGATAGGGCTGTCTGCACACATATCCCTCGGTGGTATATAAGGGGTGTATAGGCTGTCTGCACACATATCCCTCGGTGGGTATTAAGCGATAGGCTGTCTGCACACATATCCCTCGGTGGGTATATAAGATGTGATAGGCTGTCTGCACACATTCCCTCGGTGGGCATAAAGGTGTGAGGCTGTCTGCACACTATCCCTCGGTGGGTATATAAGGTGTGTGTAAGCTGTCTGCACACATATCCCTCGGTGGGTATATAAGATGTGATAGGCTGTCTGCACACATATCCCTCGGTGGGTATATAAGATGTGATAGGCTGTCTGCACACATATCCTCGGTGGGTATATAAGATGTATAGGCTGTCTGCACACATATCCCTCGGTGGGATATAATGTGATAGGCTGTCTGCACACATATCCCTCGGTGGCATAAAAGGTGTGATAGGCTGTCTGCACACATATCTCTCAGTGGCTATATAAGGTGTGATAGGCTTGTCTGCATACATATCCTCGGTGGGTATATATATGTGATAGGCTGTCTGCACACATATCCCATCGGTGGTATATAAGGTGTGAAAGGCTGTCTGCACACATATCCTCGGTAGAATTGTGATAGGCTGTCTGCACACATATCCCTCGTTGGGTATAAAGGTGTGATAGGCTGTCTGCACACATATCCCTCGGTGGGTATATAAGGTGTGATAGCTGTCTGCACACATATCCCTCGGTGGGTATATAACATGTGATAGTGTCTGCACACATAGTGATAGGCTGTCTGCACACATATCCCTCGGTGGTATATAAGGTGTGATAGGCTCTGGTGGTATATAAGGTGTGATAGGCTGCACACATATCCCTCGGTGGGTATATAAGATGTGATAGGCTGTCCTGCACACATATCCCTCGGTGGGTATATAAGATGTGATAGGCTGTCTGCACACATATCCCTCGGTGGGGTATATAAGGCTGTGCATAGGCTGTCTGCACACATATCCCTCGGTGGGTATATAAGGTGTGATGGCTGTGTACACATATCCCTCGGTGGGTATATAAGGTGTGATAGGCCTGCTCACACATATCCCTCGGTGGGTATATAAGGTGTGATAGGCTGTCTGCACACATATCCTCGGTGGGTATATAAGATGTGATAGGCTGTCTGCACACATATCCCTCGTGGGTATATAAGTGTATAGGCTGTCTGCACACATAATCGGTGATTATATGTGATATCTGTCACATATCCCTCGGTGTATATAAGGTGTGATAGGCTGTCTGCACACATATTCTCGGTGGGTATATAAGGTGTGTAGGCTGTCCACACATATCCCTCGCTGTCCTGTCTGCACACATATCCTCGTTCTGTCTGGGTGGTATATAAGATGATAGGCTGACACATATGATATAAGGTTTGATAGGCTGTCTGCACACATATCCCTCGGTGGGTATAAAGGGTGATAGGCTGTCTGCACACATATCTCGTGGGTATATAAGGTGTGATAGGCTGTCTGCACACATATCCTCGTGGTATATAAGGTATAGGCTGTCTGCACACATATCCACATCTAACACATATCCCTCGGTCTGTTGTGTGTCTGCACACAGTCAACCAGAAGTGTCTACCACAACAGTTCAGTTATGATGAAGGTTTTACCATGGTCCTCACAGTGATCTGCTGAAGGGTTACCTTGACTCTCACAGTCCCCTGACCTACTGAAGGTTTTACCTTTGCCCTCACAGTTTCCTGATCTGCTGAAGGTACCATTCACAGTCCCTGATCTGCTGAAGGTTTTACCTCAAGTCCCCTGATCTGCTGAAGGTTTTACCATGGACCTCACAGTCCCCTGATCTGCTGAAGGCTTTACCATGGTCCTCATAGTCCCCTGATCTGCTGAAGGTTTTACATGGACCTCACAGTACCCTGATCTGCTGAAGGTTTTACTGTGGCCCTCACAGTCCCTTGATCTGCTGAAGGTGTTACCATGGCCCTCACAGTCCTCTTATCTGCTGAAGGTTTTACAATGACTCTCACAGTCCCTGATCTGCTGAAGGTTTTACCATGGACCTCACAGTCCTTTGATCTGCTGAAGATTTTACCATGGTCCTCACAGTCCCCTGATCTGCTGAAGGTTTTACAATGGCCCTCAAAACTCCCCTGATCTGCTGAAAGCTTTTACCATGGCCCTCACAGTCCTCTGATCTGCTAAAAGGTTTTACCATGGTCCTCACAGTCCCTGATCTGCTGAAGGTGTTACCTTGACTCTCACAGTCCCCTGATCTACTAAAGCTTTTACCTTGGCCCTCACAGTCCCCTGATCTGCTGAAGGTTTTACCATGGTCCTCACAGTTCCCTAATCTGCTAAAGGTTTTTACCATGGTCCTCACAGTCCCTGATCTGTTGAAGGTTTTACCACGGTCCTCACAGTCCCCTGATCTGCTGAAGGTTTACCATGGCACTTACAGTCCCTGTTCTGCTGAAGGTTTTACCATGGTCTCACAGTCCCCTGATCTGCTGAAGGTTCTTACCATGGTCCTCACAGTCCCCTGATCTGCTGAAGGTTTTACCATGGTCCTCACAGTCCTCTGATCTGATTAAGGTTTTACCATGGTCCTCACAGTCCCCTGATCTGCTGAAGGTTTTACCTTGACCTCACAGTCCCTGATCTGCTGAAGGTTTTACCATGGTCCTCACAGTCCCCTGATCTGCTGAAGGTTTTACCTTGACCTCACAGTCCCTGATCTGCTGAAGGTTTTACCATGGTCCTCACAGTCCCCTGATCTTCTGAAGGTTTTACCATGGCTCTCACAGTCCCTGATCTGCTGAAGGTTTTACCAATGGTCCTCACAGTCCTCTGATCTGCTGAAGGTTTTACCATGGTCCTCACATGTCCTCTTGATCTGATGAAGTTTTACATGGTCCTCACAGTCCTCTGATCTGCTGAAGGTTTTACCATGGTCCTCACAGTCCTCTGATCTGCTGAAGGTTTTACCATGGTCCTCACAGTCCCCTGATCTGCTGAAGGTTTTACAATGGCCCTCACAGTCCCCTGATCTGCTGAAGGTTTTACCATGGTCCTCACAGTCCTCTGATCTGCTGAAGGATTTACCATGGTCCTCACAGTCCCCTGATCTGCTGAAGGTTTTACCATGGTCCTAACAGTCCTCTGATCTGCCGAAGGTTTACCATGGTCCTCACAGTCTTCTGATCTGCTGAAGTTTTACCATGGTCCTCACAGTCCTCTGATCTGCTGAAGGTCTTTACCATTGGTCCTCACAGTCTTGCTGATCTGCTGAAGGATTTACCATGGTCCTCACAGTTCCCTGATCTGCTGAAGGTTTTACCATGGACCTCACAGTCCCCTGATCTGCTGAAGGTTTTACCATGGTCCTCACAGTCCTCTGATCTGCTGAAGGTTTTTACCATGGCCTCACAGTCCCCTCACCTGCCTGAAGGTTTTACCGTGGTCCTCACAGTCCTCTGATCTGCTGTAAGCTTTTACCATGTTCCTCACAGTCCCCTGTTCTGCTGAAGGTTTTACCATGGCCCTCACAGTCCACCTGGTCTGCTGAAGGTTTTACCATGGTCCTCACAGTCCTCTGATCTTCTAAAAGTTTTTACCATGGTCCTCACAGTCCCTGATCTGCTAAAGGTTTTACCATGGTCCTCACAGTCCTCTGATCTGATGAAGATTTTACCATGGTCCTCACAGTCCTGTGATCTGCTGAAGGTTTTACCATGGTCCTCAGGGTCCCCTGATCTGCTGAAGGTTTTACCATGGTCCTCAGGGTCCCCTGATCTGCTGAAGGTTTTACCATGGTCCTCAGGGTCCTCTGATCTGCTGAAGGTTTTACCAAGGTCCTCACAGTCCTCTGATCTGATGAAGGTTTTACCATGGTCCTAACAGTCCTCTGATCTGATGAAGGTTTTACCATGGTCCTCACAGTCCCCTGATCTGAACAACACTGAAAATCTGTGGACAGAACTCAAAAGAGCAGAGAAAATAAGATGGCCCAAGAATCTCACAGAACTGGAAGACGTCTACAAGGAAGAATGGAGGAAAATCCCTCAATCAATAAGTGAAAGACTCTCGGCTGCTACAAGAAGCGTTCACAGGCTGTGATACCTGCCAGAGGGGGCACTACCAGGCACTAACCATGCCGGGGGCCCAAAGTTCTGCTTCAGGCCTCTCTCTTTTTTCTTCCTATTTTGAAAATGTAAAAGATAAAAATAAAAAATAGTTTTTGCTTAAAATACAAAGTGACTTCGTCCTCTGTGACTGTACGTCTTACGGAGATGATTGATCTACAGTCGCTGTGACTGGAGTCCAGACGTTTACAGGTCCCTGTAGCTCCGGTCCGCGCTGCACATGGCGGTGACTGCGGATATTAGCGGCTGCTCAGGATAATAGCACCCGGCCAGGGACGTAGCTATTTACAGGGAGGTACACAGTATATATACAGGTAGGTGCACCCAGTACATATACAGGGAGATACACAGTATATATAAAGGTAGATGCACACTGTACATATACAGGTAGGTGCACACAGCGCAGCGTCTTTAGGTGGGAGGAGTTATATCCGGGCTTCTCTAGGACGGGGGTCGGGGCGTGGTCAGTGATGTAGAGCCGTGGTTGCTAGGATACCCAGCGCGTCTCCCGGAACCGCACGCACCGCTCACAGATCGTCATGAGTCCGAAGAGATCCAAGAGCTCCGTTTCCTCGGGAGCCGCCATCAGCGGAGCGTCCCGGGCCTGGGAGCCCGGCCTCATCAGCGCTCTCCTCGAGGAGGTAGGAGGAGGGTGTCAGATACCGCTGCTTGTGTGCAGTTCACATTATGCGATTTCCTTCTGTGGGTTATGTGTCTGATGATGCGACATGTGGCATATTCCTGTCACGTGATCCGGGTTTTGCTCCTTTACACAGATGAGTCTATAGGTGGCAGTCATCATAAGTGTATGAACAGCCTCATCCTGTGACCGGTGGTCAGCTCCGCCCCCTGACACTTTGGGGTCCGGCCCCGCCCCTATCAGGGTGTGTATATTTATGCATGGGGGGGGTCACACACAACCAGTGAGATCTCACCCATTACGCAGTCACAACCTGAACCCCACGGCTACTTACCTCTACATCCCACAGATCAGCGGCACCAGGTATAGCGCCAAATGTAACTGGGCGAATGTGCCAGACAGTGGGTCATGTGGTACGTGGCACCAAGTACAGAGGGGTTATAGGAGGGAGGCTACGATTGTGGCCACAGAGGACGGCACTCGGGTTGTCCACCCCCGCCATACAGTGCCCCAGATTACCACAGTGATGCCCCTGGTGCCCGGTGCCCTCATCCATGCTACGTGTACCAGCCTCATACCGACCGGGAAGAATCAGGGCAAGTCTAAGGATGATAGGCCTGTACCCAGTGCCAAGTACAACAACACTATACCTGGTGCCATCAGTAATAGTGCCAACCTCCATGCCAAGCATACAATTCTATACCTGGTGCCAAGAGTAATAGTGCCATCCTCCATGCCTGGTATCCAGTGCTATACCTGGTGCCAAGAGTAATAGTACCATCCTCCATGCCTGGTATCCAGTGCTATACCTGGTGCCAAGAGTAATAGTGCCATCCTCCATGCCAGGTATCCAGTGCTATACCTGGTGCCAAGAGTAATAGTGCCATCCTCCATGCCAGGTATCCAGTGCTATACCTGGTGCCAAGAGTAATAGTGCCATCCTCCATGCCAGGTATCCAGTGCTATACCTGGTGCCAAGAGTAATAGTACCATCCTCCATGCCAGGTATCCAGTGCTATACCTGGTGCCAAGAGTAATAGTGCCATCCTCCATGCCAGGTATCCAGTGCTATACCTGGTGCCAAGAGTAATAGTGCCATCCTCCATGCCAGGTATCCAGTGCTATACCTGGTGCCAAGAGTAATAGTGCCATCCTCCATGCCAGGTATCCAGTGCTATACCTGGTGCCAAGAGTAATAGTACCATCCTCCATGCCAGGTATCCAGTGCTATACCTGGTGCCAAGAGTAATAGTGCCATCCTCCATGCCTGGTATCCAGTGCTATACCTGGTGCCAAGAGTAATAGTGCCATCCTCCATGCCAGGTATCCAGTGCTATACCTGGTGCCAAGAGTAATAGTGCCATCCTCCATGCCAGGTATCCAGTGCTATACCTGGTGCCAAGAGTAATAGTGCCATCCTCCATGCCAGGTATCCAGTGCTATACCTGGTGCCAAGAGTAATAGTGCCATCCTCCATGCCAGGTATCCAGTGCTATACCTGATGCCAAGAGTTACAGTGCCATCCTCCATGCCAGGTATCCAGTGCTATACCTGGTGCCAAGAGTAATAGTACCATCCTCCATGCCAGGTATCCAGTGCTATACCTGATGCCAAGAGTTACAGTGCCATCCTCCATGCCAGGTATCCAGTGCTATACCTGGTGCCAAGAGTAATAGTACCATCCTCCATGCCAGGTATCCAGTGGTGCCAAGAGTAATAGTGCCATCCTCCATGCCATGTATACAATGTTATATCTGGTGCCAAGAGTTACAGTGCCATCCTCCATGCCAGGTATCCAGTGCTATACCTGGTGCCAAGAGTAATAGTGCCATCCTCCATGCCAGGTATCCAGTGCTATACCTGGTGCCAAGAGTAATAGTACCATCCTCCATGCCAGGTATCCAGTGCTATACCTGGTGCCAAGAGTAATAGTGCCATCCTCCATGCCAGGTATCCAGTGCTATACCTGGTGCCAAGAGTAATAGTGCCATCCTCCATGCCAGGTATCCAGTGCTATACCTGGTGCCAAGAGTAATAGTGCCATCCTCCATGCCAGGTATCCAGTGCTATACCTGGTGCCAAGAGTAATAGTACCATCCTCCATGCCAGGTATCCAGTGCTATACCTGGTGCCAAGAGTAATAGTGCCATCCTCCATGCCTGGTATCCAGTGCTATACCTGGTGCCAAGAGTAATAGTGCCATCCTCCATGCCAGGTATCCAGTGCTATACCTGGTGCCAAGAGTAATAGTGCCATCCTCCATGCCAGGTATCCAGTGCTATACCTGATGCCAAGAGTTACAGTGCCATCCTCCATGCCAGGTATCCAGTGCTATACCTGGTGCCAAGAGTAATAGTGCCATCCTCCATGCCAGGTATCCAGTGCTATACCTGGTGCCAAGAGTAATAGTACCATCCTCCATGCCAGGTATCCAGTGGTGCCAAGAGTAATAGTGCCATCCTCCATGCCATGTATACAATGTTATATCTGGTGCCAAGAGTTACAGTGCCATCCTCCATGCCAGGTATACAATGTTATACCTGGTGCCATGTGGACATGTGGCATTAATCCCAGTGCCGCCGCGCCCGCTCTCGCTGGCACCAGTTATATGACTTCCATCTTGGAGATTTTCCTCGAGGCCTTCTCATCCGGCAGGGTCCACACCAGTAAATGGTCTTCTCATGGTGGTGGCCCCCGGCGGGCGTGTTGGGCCCCTCAGCAGTTGCCCAGGCTCCTCACGCTGCGGGGCCCCCAGTCAGACACCCTAGGACTACAACACCCATTATCTATAGACGTCCGCACCTGATAGAGCCCCCCCCCACCCCCACGGTTGTGGTTGTCGCCAATGATCTCCGTGGTAACTCAGAAACATGAGGCTGCAGGGGTTAATTGCCCCATTAACATGTCCTTGTCTTATGAGCTTACGATCTACGTGCGGTTCCTGTTCCTGCTCCTTGGTAACTGCACATTCTGTGGTTGATCCCTCGAAGCCCCCCCCCCATTGATATACATGGGGCTCTTAATATTTTGCACCTGTTGGAGGATTTCGTGTTTCCTTAAGCCCGATCCGGCCGTGTAATGAAGCCTTGTGCAAACACAGGGGCTTATTCCAGGGCTGACGGGGACCGGGCGCGTCTGGGGAGGCGGTGGGGCCCCGACGTGGGGGAGGGGTCCGGCTCACACCTCGGCCCCGTCTGTACCACGCTCTCATTACTATTACCTGGGGCACAAGGGGTTAAGCAGCAGAACGTCCCAGAAAAATGAAAACTATAAATTAAGGTAAAGAGGAAAAAAAGCAACAAATGCGACCAACAATATGAGTTCTGTCCGGACGTGGCAGAGCCGGGGCCCGTGATTGATGGGCGTCCTGGGGGCCCCGGCAGTTCACAGCTGGCCGCAGTAATCCCGGTAAAGCTACCGATACGATTTGTAGGTTTAGTCGGGTGTTCGCCGCTGACCGGGGGGGGGGAGGGGGCATAAAGTGGACTTAGAGTTATGGGAAAACCCAACCAGGGAAGGTTAAGCCCTACAACGCCACAGCCTGCAACGCAGTCACATGATGTCGTCATATTGTCTCCAAGTCACATCCTGAAATGTTCAACTGAAAATAATTCCATGACGATCCCAAATATCCAGATATCTATAGAGAGCGACCGCCCCGAGTACTGCCACCAAACCGATCCATGACACCAGCATGTCCGCATACCTGACAGAACCTGTATTATACTCCAGAGCTGCAATCACTATTCTGCTGGTGCAGTCACTGTGTACATACATTACTTATCCTGTACTGATCCTGAGTTACATCCTGTATTATACTCCAGAGCTGCACTCACTATTCTGCTGGTGCAGTCACTGTGTACATACATTACTTATCCTGTACTGATCCTGAGTTACATCCTGTATTATACTCCAGAGCTGCACTCACTATTCTGCTGGTGCAGTCACTGTGTACATACATTACTTATCCTGTACTGATCCTGAGTTACATCCTGTATTATACTCCAGAGCTGCACTCAGTATTCTGCTGGTGCAGTCACTGTGTACATACATTACTTATCCTGTACTGATCCTGAGTTACATCCTGTATTATACCCCAGAGCTGCACTCACTATTCTGCTGGTGCAGTCACTGTGTACATACATTACTTATCCTGTACTGATCCTGGGTTACATCCTGTATTATACTCCAGAGCTGCACTCACTATTCTGCTGGTGCAGTCACTGTGTACATACATTACATTACTTATCCTGTACTGATCCTGAGTTACATCCTGTATTATACTCCAGAGCTGCACTCGCTATTCTGCTGGTGCAGTCACTGTGTACATACATTACTTATCCTGTACTGATCCTGAGTTACATCCTGTATTATACTCCAGAGCTGCACTCACTATTCTGCTGGTGCAGTCACTGTGTACATACATTACTTATCCTGTACTGATCCTGAGTTACATCCTGTATTATACTCCAGAGCTGCACTCACTATTCTGCTGGTGCAGTCACTGTGTACATACATTACTTATCCTGTACTGATCCTGAGTTACATCCTGTATTATACTCTAGAGCTGCACTCACTATTCTGCTGGTGCAGTCACTGTGTACATACATTACTTATCCTGTACTGATCCTGAGTTACATCCTGTATTATACTCTAGAGCCGCACTCACTATTCTGCTGGTGCAGTCACTGTGTACATACATTACTTATCCTGTACTGATCCTGAGTTACATCCTGTATTATACTCCAGAGCTGCACTCACTATTCTGCTGGTGCAGTCACTGTGTACATACATTACTTATCCTGTACTGATCCTGAGTTATATCCTGTATTATACTCCAGAGCTGCACTCACTATTCTGCTGGTGGCAGTCACTGTGTACATACATTACTTATCCTGTACTGATCCTGAGTTATATCCTGTATTATACTCCAGAGCTGCACTCACTATTCTGCTGGTGCAGTCACTGTGTACATACATTACTTATCCTGTACTGATCCTGAGTTATATCCTGTATTATACTCCAGAGCTGCACTCACTATTCTGCTGGTGCAGTCACTGTGTACATACATTACTTATCCTGTACTGATCCTGAGTTATATCCTGTATTATACTCCAGAGCTGCACTCACTATTCTGCTGGTGCAGTCACTGTGTACATACATTACTTATCCTGTACTGATCCTGAGTTACATCCTGTATTATACTCCAGAGCTGCACTCACTATTCTGCTGGTGCAGTCACTGTGTACATACATTACTTATCCTGTACTGATCCTGAGTTACATCCTGTATTATACCCCAGAGCTGCACTCACTATTCTGCTGGTGCAGTCACTGTGTACATACATTACTTATCCTGTACTGATCCTTAGTTACTTCCTGTATTATACTCCAGAGCTGCACTCACTATTCTGCTGGTGCAGTCACTGTGTACATACATTACTTATCCTGTACTGATCCTGAGTTACATCCTGTATTATACTCCAGAGCTGCACTCACTATTCTGCTGGTGCAGTCACTGTGTACATACATTACTTATCCTGTACTGATCCTGAGTTACATCCTGTATTATACTCCAGAGCTGCACTCACTATTCTGCTGGTGCAGTCACTGTGTACATACATTACTTATCCTGTACTGATCCTGAGTTACATCCTGTATTATACTCCAGAGCTGCACTCACTATTCTGCTGGTGCAGTCACTGTGTACATACATTACTTATCCTGTACTGATCCTGAGTTATATCCTGTATTATACTCCAGAGCTGCACTCACTATTCTGCTGGTGCAGTCACTGTGTACATACATTACTTATCCTGTACTGATCCTGAGTTACATCCTGTATTATACTCCAGAGCTGCACTCACTATTCTGCTGGTGCAGTCACTGTGTACATACATTACTTATCCTGTACTGATCCTGAGTTACATCCTGTATTATACTCCAGAGCTGCACTCACTATTCTGCTGGTGCAGTCACTGTGTACATACATTACTTATCCTGTACTGATCCTGAGTTACATCCTGTATTATACTCCAGAGCTGCACTCACTATTCTGCTGGTGCAGTCACTGTGTACATACATTACTTATCCTGTACTGATCCTGAGTTACATCCTGTATTATACCCCAGAGCTGCACTCACTATTCTGCTGGTGCAGTCACTGTGTACATACATTACTTATCCTGTACTGATCATGAGTTACATCCTGTATTATACTCCAGAGCTGCACTCACTATTCTGCTGGTGCAGTCACTCTGTCTATGACAGTACAGGTCTGAAAGGTGCCAGAATCTAATTCACTGGAGTGACATCACTGAACTATGCTGGAATGCTTGGAGATTTCAGCTGTGAAGGTGGAGTTATGGTGTTCAGGGGGATGCAGAGTAGACGGCAGTGGATACCAGTCCTTGAGGCTCCTGTTTTGTGACTGGTTCGCTTCACCTTTATATCTGGTTCTGGGAAAGTTGGGTGACAGCTGTATGTCCTCCCTGACCCCCATATTGCTGCAGAGCTGCGCTCCAGACAGCTGGTTTGTATCCGGATGCAGTGTACTGGCGGCAGCTCTTGTGTTTTCTATGTACTGGGTGTACTCTAGTCCAGGTATCAGCAACCTTCAGCAGTCCAGCTGCTGTGAAACTACAACTCCCAGCGTGCAAACATGCTCGGCTACTCTAACTCCCACAGAATTGAATGACGCATTCTGGGAGTTGTAGTTTCTGAACAGCTGGTGTGGCGGAGGCTGCTGATCGCTGCTCTAGTCACATCTAAAGCTGCAGTGGAAATTCAGCTACTTCTCTGATCTCACATCTTCCTGTCTCCTTCAGAGTCAGGACTGGAGTATAAGGCACTGAATAACAGCAGAATTGTGAGTAAAGCTCTTGATGTCATTGGAGTATAATACAGAGTGTACCAGCAGAATCGTGAATGCAGCTCTGGATGTGACCGGAGTCTATGATATGATGTACCAGCAGAATTGTGAGTGCAGCTCTGGATGTGATTGGAGTATAAGACAAGGTGTACTAGCAGAAACATAAGTGCTGCTCTGGATCTGACTGGAGTATAAGAATCGCAGAGTAGCAGCAGAGTCAAGACTAGACTATGAGGCATTGAATAACAGCAGAATTTTGAGTACAGCTCTTGATGTGATTGGAGTATAATACAGAGTGCACCAGCAGAATCGTGAGTGCAGCTCTGGATGTGACTGGAGAATACGATACGGTGTACCAGCAGAATTGTGAGTGCAGCTCTGGATGTGATTAGAGTATAAGACAGGGTGTACCAGCAGAATCGTGAATGCAGCTCTGCATGTGACTGGAGTATAAGACAGGGTGTACCAGCAGAATCGTGAGTGCAGCTCTGGAAGTGACTGTAGTATACATTATGGTGTACCAGCAGAATCGTGAGTGCAGCTCTGGATGTGACTGGAGTATATGATATGATGTACCTGCAGAATGGTGAGTGCAGCTCTGGATGTGACCGGAGTATATGATATGATGTACCAGCAGAATGGTGAGTGCTGCTCTGGATGTGATTGGAGTATAAGACAGGGTGTACCAGCAGAATCTTGAGTGCAGCTCTGGATGTGACTGTAGTATACATTATGGTGTACCAGCAGAATCGTGAATGCAGCTCTGTATGTGACTGGAGTATAAGACAGGGTGTACCAGCAGAATCGTGACTGCAGCTCTGGATGTGACTGGAGTATATGATATGATGTACCTGCAGAATGGTGAGTGCAGCTCTGGATGTGACCGGAGTATATGATATGATGTACCAGCAGAATGGTGAGTGCTGCTCTGGATGTGATTGGAGTATAAGACAGGGTGTACCAGCAGAATCGTGAGTGCAGCTCTGGATGTGACCGGAGTATATGATATGATGTACCAGCAGAATGGTGAGTGCTGCTCTGGAGCTGATGCCTATGTCCCTGTGTTTCCCATGCAGTCTGTAGACCGGGTTCTCACGGATTGTTTCGCCGCTGTGTCCGGTTATTTGCAGGGTCTGTAAGTGATTTGCTCGGGGAGGGGTAGGTGGTCGCTGTCCCTGCTGTGATTTATGGCGCGGGGCCCCGCGGTGCTGCTCTCTGCGCTTTGATCTGGGCCCTTCTCATGCATCATTCACCATCAAAGTCCAGATGGGCCCCGGAGAATCCGCCAAACAATTAGTAACTGCAGGCCCTGATTTATGGATCACATCCACTGCCGGTCACTAGGGGGCAGCGCTGACACTGAGGCCTCACATCTACCCAGTTACAGACTGCAGCGGTTACCACACAAGCTGCAAATCATGTGACTCTCCCTGTGTCATGCGCTATGGACACGTGACTATGTGCTGGGGACACCCGTCATGTGTACAGGGGCACACGTCATGTGTATAGGGGCACCCGTCATGTGTATAGGGGGCACACGTCATGTGTATAGGGGGCACACGTCATGTGTATAGGGAGCACACGTCATGTGTATAGGGGCACCCGTCATGTGTATAGGGGGCACACGTTATGTGTATAGGGGGCACACGTCATGTGTATAGGGAGCACACGTCATGTGTATAGGGAGCACACGTCATGTGTACAGGGGCACCCGTCATGTGTATAGGGGGCACACGTCATGTGTATAGGGGGCACACGTTATGTGTATAGGGGGCACACGTCATGTGTATAGGGGGCACACGTCATGTGTATAGGGAGCACACGTCATGTGTATAGGAGGCACCCGTCATGTGTATAGGGGAGCACACGTCATGTGTATAGGGGGCACCCGTCATGTGTATAGGAGGCACCCGTCATGTGTATAGGGGGCACCCGTCATGTGTATAGGGGGCACACGTTATGTGTATAGGGGGCACCCGTCATGTGTATAGGGGGCACACGTCATGTGTATAGGAGGCACCCGTCATGTGTATAGGGGGCACCCGTCATGTGTATAGGGGGCACACGTTATGTGTATAGGGGGCACCCGTCATGTGTATAGGGAGCACACGTCATGTGTATAGGAGGCACCCGTCATGTGTATAGGGGGCACCCGTCATGTGTATAGGGGGCACACGTTATGTGTATAGGGAGCACACGTCATGTGTATAGGGGCACCCGTCATGTGTACAGGGGCAAACGTTATGTGTACAGGGGCAAACGTTATGTGTATAGGGAGCACACGTCATGTGTATAGGGAGCACACGTCATGTGTATAGGGGACACACGTCATGTGTATAGGGGCAAACGTTATGTGTACAGGGGCAAACGTTATGTGTATAGGGAGCACACGTCATGTGTACAGGGGCAAACGTTATGTGTACAGGGGCAAACGTTATGTGTATAGGGAGCACACGTCATGTGTATAGGGAGCACACGTCATGTGTATAGGGAGCACACGTCATGTGTATAGGGGACACACGTCATGTGTACAGGGGCACCCGTCATGTGTATAGGGGGCACACGTCATGTGTATAGGGGGCACACGTCATGTGTATAGGGGCACACGTCATGTGTATAGGGGGCACACGTCATGTGTATAGGGGGCACACGTCATGTGTATAGGGAGCACACGTCATGTGTATAGGGGGCACACGTCATGTGTATAGGGGCACACGTCATGTGTATAGGGGCACACGTCATGTGTATAGGGGGCACACGTCATGTGTATAGGGAGCACATGTCATGTGTATAGGGGGCACACGTCATGTGTATAGGGGGCACACGTCATGTGTATAGGAGGCACCCGTCATGCGTATAGGGGGCACACGTCATGTGTATAGGGGGCACACGTCATGTGTATAGGGGCACCCGTCATGTGTACAGGGGCAAACGTTATGTGTACAGGGGCACACGTTATGTGTATAGGGAGCACACGTCATGTGTATAGGGGGCACACGTCATGTGTATAGGAGGCACCCGTCATGTGTATAGGGGGCACACGTTATGTGTATAGGGAGCACACGTCATGTTGGGGAACGTCATGTATAGAGGGCAACGTTGTCTGTAGGGGCACACGTCATGTGTATAGGGGCACACGTCATGTGTATAGGAGGCACACGTCATGTGTATAGGGGGGCACACGTTATGTGTATAGGAGGCACCCGTCATGTGTATAAGGGGCACACGTCATGTGTATAGGGGTCACACGTCATGTGTATAGGGGGCACACGTCATGTGTATAGGGGTCACACGTCATGTGTATAGGAGGCACCCGTCATGTGTATAGGGGTCACACGTCATGTGTATAGGAGGCACACGTCATGTCTGTAGGGGCACACGTCATGTGTATAGGGGGCACACGTCATGTGTATAGGGGCACACGTCATGTGTATAGGAGGCACACGTCATGTGTATAGGGGGCACACGTCATGTGTATAGGGGCACACGTCATGTCTGTAGGGGGCACACGTCATGTGTATAGGGGGCACACGTCATGTGTATAGGGAGCACACGTCATGTGTATAGGGGGCACACGTCATGTGTATAGGGGGAACACGTTATGTGTATAGAGGGCACACGTCATGTCTGTAGGGGGCACACGTCATGTCTGTAGGGGGCAAACGTCATGTGTATAGGGGGCACACGTCATGTCTGTATGGGGCACACGTCATGTGTATAGGGGGCACACGTCATGTGTATAGGGGGCACACGTCATGTCTGTAGGGGGCACACGTCTTGTGTATAGGGGGCACACGTCATGTCTGTAGGGGGCACACATCATGTGTATAGGGGCACACGTCATGTCTGTAGGGGGCACACGTCATGTCTGTATGGGGCACACGTCATGTGTATAGGGGCACACGTCATGTCTGTAGGGGGAAACACGTCATGTCTGTATGGGGCACACGTCATGTCTGTAGGGGGCACACGTCATGTCTGTAGGGGGCACACGTCATGTGTATAGGGGGCACACGTCATGTGTATAGGGGGCACACGTCATGTGTATAGGGGGAACACGTCATGTGTATAGGGGCACACGTCATGTGTATAGGGGGAACACGTCATGTGTATAGAGGGCACACGTCATGTCTGTAGGGGGCACACGTCATGTCTGTAGGGGGCATACGTCATGTGTATAGGGGGCACACGTCATGTCTGTAGGGGGCACACGTCATGTCTGTATGGGGCACACGTCATGTGTATAGGGGGCACACGTCATGTCTGTAGGGGGCACACGTCATGTCTGTAGGGGGCACACGTCATGTCTGTAGGGGCACACGTCATGTGTATAGGGGGCACACGTCATGTCTGTATGGGGCACACGTCATGTGTATAGGGGGCACACGTCATGTCTGTAGGGGGCACACGTCATGTGTATAGGGGGCACACGTCATGTGTATAGGGGGCACACCGTCATGTCTGTAGGGGGCACACGTCATGTCTGTAGGGGGCACACGTCATGTGTTAGGGGCACACGTCATGTCTGTAGGGGGCACACGTCATGTGTATAGGGGGGCACACGTCATGTGTAGGGGCACACGTCATGTCTGTAGGGGGCACACGTCATGTCTGTAGGGGGGCACACGTCATGTCTGTAGGGGGCACACGTCATGTCTGTAGGGAGGCACACGTCATGTCTGTAGGGGGCACACGTCATGTCTGTAGGGGGGCACACGTCATGTCCTGTAGGGGCACCACGTCATGTGATAGGGAGCACACGTCATGTCTGTAGGGGGCACACGTCATGTCTGTAGGGGGCACACGTCATTTCTGTAGGGGGCACACGTCATGTCTGTAGGGGGCACACGTCATGTCTGTAGGGGGCACACGTCATGTCTGTAGGGGGCACACGTCATGTCTGTAGGGGGCACACGTCATGTGTATAGGGGGCAACACGTCATGTCTGTAGGGGGCACACGTCATGTCTGTAGGGGCACACGTCATGTCTGTAGGGGGCACACGTCATGTCTGTAGGGGGCACACGTCATGTCTGTAGGGGGCACACGTCATGTGTATAGGGGGCACACGTCATGTCTGTAGGGAGCACACGTCATGTCTGTAGGGGGCACACGTCATGTCTGTAGGGGGCACACGTCATGTCTGTAGGGGGCACACATCATGTCTGTAGGGGGCACACGTCATGTCTGTAGGGGGCACACGTCCTTTCATTTTCTACTTCTCTCTGGGATCCTCGTTATTTCTTTTAATCTTTGTTCTTTTCATTATAATTTTTTCTTTACAATCTGTTTCTTTCGGTTTCTTTTTATTTATTTTTACATTCTCCGTTATTTCCTTTCTTTATATCACTTACTTTCTATTTGTAATCTTTATCATTTTTAGTTATTTTTTTACATTTTTTTCTTTTTTACTTTACTTTCTATTTCACTTTATTTTTTTTATTTTGTTCTTCACATTTTATTTTCTTTCTTTTATTTTTTACTTTCTATTTAATGTTTTATTTTGTATTGATTATTATTAGGGGTTTTTTGTTGATTGTTTTATATTTTACGCTGATTATTCCGGCTTCTGTGGGATAAATGAGAACTGTGGTCAGAGGAGCTGACAATCTATTTGGGGGGGGTTGTTCTCTGGTGACTGACGGGCGCGGGGTCCTCCCCAGGGCTCAGGGATTAACTCCGGGGTCAGAGCTCAGGAGCCGCAGATCAAACTGGAATTCCTGACATTTCCTGCTGGAGCCGGGATGAGGTCTTCTCCTCACTCATTTGTCTCAAGACTTTTCCAAACTTTTCGCCTTTTCCCCAAAAATCCAGGAGGCAAAAAAACACAAAAATAGAAGAAATGAACCGAGAGTCAAAAAAACCCAAACGTCTATAAAAACACTGTAAACAACACACATGACCACGTCACACGCTCCTCCGCCTGTGGAGCATTATGATCATGTGTGACCGCGTCTCATCGGGATCTGAATCGGTCCTTCACCCGCCCCCCCCAAACTCATCAATTATAACGTTTCCAGACGTGACCACACAAGATCCTAACTCCGACTCATCCCCCTGGACAAGATCCTGGCACCTGATACCGGCTCATCCCAAAGAGATCCTGACACCTGATACCGGCTCATCCCAAAGAGATCCTGGCACCTGATACCGCTCATCCAAAAGAGATCCTGGCACCTGATACCAGCTCATGATACCCAAATCCTGACACTGATACCTGATCCTGACACCCTGATACCAGCTCATCCCCCTTACGAGATCCTGATACCGGCTCATTATCCCCCTTGCCTGGCTCATCCAAAGAGATCCTAATACTGTCTCATCCCCCTGAACGAGATCCTGACACCTGATACCGGCTCATCCGAAGAGATCCTGACACCTGATTCGGATCATGCCCTGACACCTGATTCCGGATCATCCCGAAGAGATCCTGACACCTGATTCCGGATCCGAGATCCTGACACCTGATTCCGGATCATCCCAAAGAAATCCGATTCTAATACTGGCTCATCCCAAACAAGATCCTGACACCGATACCGGCTCATCCCAAAGAGATCCTAATACTGGCTAATCCCAAACAAGATCCTGACCCCTGATCTGACACTGATACCCCTCATCCGAGAGATCCTGACACCTGATTCCGGATCATGCCAAAGAGATCCTGACACCTGATTCCGGATCATCCAAAAGAGATCCTGACACCTGATTCCGGATCATCCCAAAGAGATCCTGAACTGATCCGGATCATCCCAAAGAGATCTAATACTGGCTCATCCCAAACAAGATCCTGACACTGATACTGGCTCATCCCCCTGGACAAGATCCTGACACCTGATACCAGCTCCCGAAGAGATCCTGACACTGATACCGGCTCATCTCACCAGACGGATCCTAACACCTGATACCGGCTCATCCCCCTGGACAAGATCCTGACACCTGATAACGAGATCTGACACTGATACCGGCTCATCTCCCCAGACAAGATCCTGACACCTGATACCGCTCATCCCGAGATGAATCCTGAGATACTGGCTCATCCCCCTGGAAAGATCCTGACACCTGATACCGGCTCATCCCCAGGACAAGATCCTGACACCTGATACCGGCTTCATCCCAGAGAAAGATCCTGACACCTGATACCGGCTCATCTCCACCAGACGAGATCCTGACAACCGGCTGATCCTGACACGGGCTCATCTCCACCAACGACGAGATCCTGACACCTGATACCGGTCATCCCCACCAGACGAGATCCTGACACCTGATACCGGCTCATCCCCGACCAGACGAGATCCTGACACCTGATACCGGCTCATCTCCACCAGACGAGATCCTGACACCTGATACCGGTCATCTCACCAGACGAGATCCTGACACCTGATACCGGCTCATCCCCACCAGACGAGATCCTGACACCTGATACCGGCTCATCCCCCTGGACAAGATCCTGACACCTGATACCGCTCATCTCCACCAGACGAGATCCTGACACCTGATACTGGCTCATCTCCACCAGACAGATCCTGACACCCTGATACCGACTCATCTCCACCAGATCCTGAGATCCTGACACCTGATACCGGCTCATCCCCCTGACGATCCTGACACCTGATACCGGCTCATCTCCACCAGACGAGATCCTGACACCTGATACCGGCTCATCCCCACCAGACGAGATCCTGACACCTGATACCGGCTCATCCCCCTGGACAAGATCCTGATCTTGACACGATCATACCGGTTCATCTCCACCAGACGAGATCCTGACACACCTGACACCTGATACCGCTCATCTCCACCAGACGAGATCCTGAACCTGATACCGGCTCATCTCCACCAAGACGAGATCCTGACACCTGATACCGATCATGGACGAGATCCTGACACCTGATACCGGCTTCATTCCGCCGGTGAGATCCCACCCTGTCGATACACATCATATGAGCTGTGGCTGTCACACACAAGACCATATACAGTATTTGTAATACATGACGCCAACTGATGGGTAATTTCATGCACAGACCCCTCTATAATATATGATATAATGACATTAATTATCTGGTGACAGTGGCAGCGTACAATTTCTTTGATGATACTTGTTATGTCGGCCCAAGTCCCTGTATATACTGCCCTCGTCGGTCCCTCTTGGCACCCGGTATGTTACATCTGCCTGTTCTATGTATATGCCGCCCTCGCCGGTCCCTCTTGGCGCCGTGTATGTTACACCTACCTGTTCTCTGTATATACTGCCCTCGTCGGTCCCTCTTGGCGCCGTGTACGTTACACTTGCTTGTCCTCTGTATATGCCGCCCTCGTCGGTCCCTCTTAGCACCCGGTATGTCACACCTGCATGTTCTATGTATATGCCGCCCTCACCGGTCCCTCTTGGCACCAGGTACGTTACACCTGCCTGTTCTATGTAGTTGCCGTCCTCGCGAATCCCTCTTGGCTCCGTGTACGTTACACCTGCCTGTTCTCTGTATATGCTGTCCTCGCGGATCCCTCTTGGCACTGTGTACGTTACACTGCCTGTCCTCTGTACTGCC
The DNA here is from genome assembly GCA_900303285.1 of Rhinella marina. NCBI lineage: Eukaryota > Metazoa > Chordata > Amphibia > Anura > Bufonidae > Rhinella > Rhinella marina. The sequence continues at coordinate 20,919 of ONZH01020512.1, forward strand.
CTCGCGGTCCCTCTTGGCGCTGTGTACGTTACACCTGCCTCTGTCCTCTCTATTGTACGTGCCCTCGCCGGTCCCTCTTGGCGCCGTGTACGTTGTGTCCTCTGTATATGCCGCCCTCGTCGGTCCCCTCTTGGCGCCGGTACGTACCACTGCCTCCTCTGTATATGCGCCCTCGTCGGTCCCTCTTGGCGCCGTGTACGTTACACCTGCCTGTCCTCTGTATATGCGCCCTCGTTGTCCCTCTTGGCCCGTGTACGTTGGCGTCCTCTTGTGCCGCCCTCGTCGGTCCCTCTTGGCGCCGTGTACGTTACCCTGCTTGTCCTCTGTATATGCCGCCCTCGTCGGTCCCTCTTGCGCCGTGTACGTTACGCCTGCCTGTCCTCTGTAATATGCCGCCCTGTGGTCCCTCTGGCGCCGTGTACGTTACGCCTGCTTGTCCCTGTATATGCCGCCCTCGTCGGTCCCTCTTGCGCCGTGTACGTTACCCTGCTGTCCCTGTAATATGCGCCCTCGTTGGCCCTCGTTGGTCGCGTGTACGTACACCGCCTGTCCTCTGTATATGCCGCCTGTGGTCCCTCTTGGCGCCGCCTGTACGTTACGCCTGTTGTCCTCTGTATATGGCGCCTCGTTGGTCCCTGGCGCCGTGTAACGCCTGCTATTGCCGCCCTCGTGTGCCAGGTGTTACACCTGCCTGTTCTCTGGAGTTGACTCTGAGTTCAGCTCCTGATCCTGGAATTTACTGATCCGTGATGTGTCCGCCGTGGCCGCCACGGATCCTGCGTAGTCAGTCCGTATATCTATAGAGATTTAACATCAGAATAATAAAAGCACAAAAAATGTAACATAAAAAAAAAATAGAGATGGCGGCTGCGGCCGCTGGCTGAGGGTATTCCCCGCAGGTCTTAATATGGTGCTAGTAACGAGGAGACGTCTCGGGACGGATGTCTTCGCGTCTCACCCATCGCTCCTCACATCATCCTTCTGCGCGGTGACGGCCGCGGATTCCTTGCAGTCGAGAA
>ONZH01020513.1:0-26636 GCA_900303285.1 Rhinella marina
TTGTTTTCTATTTTTCAGGGTCGTGAATGCAGAGGACTACGTCGGATTCGGTGGACTACGTCGGACCAGCTTTTTTTTTTTTAATAAAATGGTCAAACAGGGGTCTGGGGGAGTGTTTATTTCAATAAAATGTTTTATACTTGTGTGTGTGTATTTTTTTACAATACTACAGTTTTAGTAATTATGGCTATCTACAGACGGCCCTGATTACTAATACTGGGCTTAGTGCTTGCGGGTATGGCAGGCCAGCACTAACCCACACCATTTTTTTACAAAAATAATTAAATAATTTTAAAAAAAATGGCGTGGGGTCCCCCCCTGTTTTCCTTCGCCAGCCAGATACAACCAGCAGCGGCAGCCTGGCACTACCAGGGTGGGAAGGGACACGGTTATTGGCCCTTCCCAGCCTAATGGTACCAGCCTGCAGCCGCCCCAGAGCCAGACCCTCAATTTAGAAGGTCCGGTCCTGCGGGTACCCGGCTCTTCCCAGCACCCCTGGTGGCGGTGGGTGCCGAGGTAATAGATGTTGGGGTTAGTGCTGGCCTGCCATACCGGCAAGCACTAAGCCCAGTATTAGTAATCAGGGCCGTCTGTAGATAGCCATAATTACTAAAACTGTAGTATTGTAAAAAAAATACACACACACAAGTATAAAACATTTTATTGAAATAAACACTCCCCCAGACCGTTTTATTAAAAAAAAAAAAAAGCTGGTCCGACGTAGTCCACCGAATCCGACGTAGTCCTCTGCATTCATGACCCTGAAAAATAGAAAACAAACACACAAACACAGACCACTTACCTCTTTCTGCACTGGGATAATACACACAGCGATGTCACTGTACAGGGATAATAAACACAGTGATGTCACAGTCCAGGGATAATAAACACAGTGATGTCACAGTCCAGGGATAATAGACACAGTGATGTAACAGTACAGGGAAAATAAACACAGTGATGTCACAGTCCAGAGATAATAAACACAATGATGTCACAGTACAGGGATAATAAACAGTGATGTCACAGTCCAGGAATAATAAACACAGTGATATCACAGTCAAGGGATAATAAACACAGTGTACAGAAAGTTAAAAAAAAATTATACTTACCTTTTTCATAGCAGCAGGGCTAGCATCATCAGAGCAGGAGATCTTCTTCTCATGTCTGAAGAGGGCGGGGCCTATGCTGCCGGCCCCGCCCCCCGCCGAGACCTGAGGCATGCCTGGGAGGTACGAGAGCTGCAGGGGGGACAGGAGGGAGGATGGAAGAAGCTGCTCCTTCCTGCAACAGGCAACTGTCTCTACGTCCTATGGACGCAGAGACAGCTGCCAGAGGCTGGATCCGGGACAGTGGGGAGGTATGCGGCAGCGGGTGGTGGCACCAGGGGCGCGGGGCCCCCCCTGAAATCATTGGAGCTGGGGCCTGGAGCAGTAGCTCCAAATGCTCCAATAATAATCTGGCCCTGACTATAGGTTCCTGGCTTGGGGCCTACCGGAGGATCCTCCGGTCCTCTGGTGGGCCAGTCCGACACTGCTGCTGTATATACTATATATCTATACACACTGCATCTATTATACCTCATACCTCACATATCAGTACACTGCTGTATATACTATATATCTGTACACACTGCATCTATTATACCTCATACCTCACATATGAGTACACTGCTGTATATACTATATTTCTGTACACACTGCATCAATTATACCTCATACTTCACATATCAGTACACTGCTGTATATACTATATATCTGTACACACTGCATCTATTATACCTCGTACCTCACATATCAGTACACTGCTGTATATACTATTTATCTGTACACACTGCATCTATTATACCTCGTACCTCACATATCAGTACCCTGCTGTATATACTATATATCTGTACACACTGCATCAATTATACCTCATACTTCACATATCAGTACACTGCTGTATATACTATATATCTGTATATACTGCATGTATTATAAAAATATAATAGCTGGTGTACTGATATGTGAGGTACGAGGTATAATAGATGCAGTGTGTACAGATATACAGATATATACAGCAGTGTACTGATATTTGAAATACAAGGTGTAACTCGTACCGCACATATCAGTGCACTGCTGTATATACTATATATCTGTACACACTGCATCTATTATACCTCTTGTCATTTGACCCCCAGGAACATGTAACCAGTTACGTTACACCTTTTGTTTTCTAGCTTCTGCAGAGTATTATAATACAGTGTGTGTACGCTGTATTCAGGGGGCACATAGAAGAGGCACTATACATAAAGAGGGCACATAGAAGAGGCACTGTACAAAAAAAAGGCATTATACATAAAGAAGGCACATAGAAGAGGCACTATACATAAAGGGGCACATAGAAGAGGCACTATACATAAAAAGGGCATATAGAAGAGGCACTATACATAAAGGGGCACATAGAAGAGGCACTATACATAAAGGAGCACATAGAAGAGGCACTATACATAAAGGGGAACATAGAAGAGGCACTATACATAAAAAGGGCATATAGAAGAGGCACTATACATAAAGGGGCACATAGAAGAGGCACTATACATAAAAGGGCACATAGAAGAGGCGCTATACATAAAAAGGGCACATAGAAGAGGCACTATACATAAAGGGGCACATAGAAGAGGCACTATACATAAAGGGGCACATAGAAGAGGCACTATACATAAAGGGGCACATAGAAGAGGCACTATACATAAAAAGGGCACATAGAAGAGGCATTATACATAAATGGGCACATAGAAGAGGCACTATACATAAAGGGGCATATAGAAGAGGCAATATACATAAAGGGGCACATAGAAGAGGCACTATACATAAAGGGGCACATAGAAGAGGCACTATACATAAAGGGGCACATAGAAGAGGCATTATACATAAAGGGGCACATAGAAGAGGTGCTATACATAAAGGGGCACATAGAAGAGGCACTATACATAAAGGGGGCACATAGAAGAGGCATTATACATAAAAGGGGCACATAGAAGAGGCATTATACATAAAAGGGGCACATAGAAGAGGCACTATACATAAAGGGGGCACATAGAAGAAGCACTATGAATAAAGGGGGCACATAGAAGAGACATTATACATGAAAGGGGCACATAGAAGAAGCACTATACATAAAGGGACACATAGAAGAGACATTATACATAAAAGGGGCACATAGAAGAGGCATTATACATAAAAGGGGCACATAGAAGAGGCAATATGAATAAAGGGGGCACATAGAAGAAGCACTATGCATAAAGGGGGCACATAGAAGAAGCACTATACATAAAAGGGGTGTCACGCTCTGGTGTGGAGGGAATAGCCACACCGAGCGTACGAGGGAAGGGAACAGACCAAAACCAGGGAAACGGTCACCTCCTGCAGCGAACCCTGAAACTAGGCCCTTACTGACTACCAGTATTAACAATCCTGGGTTGTAGGAGAGTTCATACACAGGAACCTAATAATAAATGCACCCTAAAGAACCCTGCAACTAGTGACAAGAAAGAGTAAACCCGTTCCTCCAAGAGTAAGGGCGAACAGGAGAGTCCAAAAGGAAAACCACAATAGGGAAAAAGACACTTATCTTTAAGCAGATATCGCAGCAACCGGATCTCAGCCGAGATCCACACCACACACTACTAAGTAGGCAGAAAGTATAAACCGCAAGGGATACTGGGAGAGGAAGGGGTAAATAGGAGAACGATAATTACCACAGCCGCAACAGCTGAGGGGGAGGGGTGTGGTAAACAGCAACCAAACCAAGGGAAAAGCATGTCAAATTATGTCACTCTTGAAAGCCGCGCAGAACGTCTGATACCAGACGCAAGCCCACTCGTGACATTACCCCCCCTTTTACGGGTGACCTCCGGGCACCCAGGACCAACTTTATCAGGATGACACCTGTGAAAGGCTTTCACCAAACGACTGGCATGCACGTCAGATGCCGGTACCCATGACCTCTCCTCAGGACCATAACCCTTCCAATGAACAAGATATTGAAGAGTCCCACGGAGAACTCGAGAATCAATGATCTTGACAATCTGGAATTCCAAATTACCATCCACCAAGACAGGCACGGGTGGCAAGGGAGATGGCTCCAGAGGTTCAACATAGCTCTTCAACAAAGATCTGTGAAACACATTATGGATTTTCAGGGCCTGAGGAAGTTCAAGACGAAATGCTACAGGATTAATAATGGCCGTGATCTTATATGGGCTAATAAATCTTGGACCCAACTTCCAAGAAGGAACTTTCAACTTAATGTTCCTAGTAGACAGCCACACAGAATCACCCACACTTAGGTCCGGACCATTCATACGTCTCCTGTCAGCCACACGTTTGTACTTGTTACCCATATTTATCAAGTTATTTTGAATTTTTCGCCATATGGAAGACAATGATGACGAAAAACGTTCTTCCTCAGGAATATCAGAAGTATCAGAACCAGAAAATGTGCCAAACTGCGGGTGAAAGCCATATGCACCAAAAAATGGTGACTTACCAGTGGAGTCCTGTCTGCGATTATTTATGGCAAACTCAGCCAGAGACAAAAACGAGGACCACTCCTCCTGGTTCTCAGAGACAAAACATCTCAAGTAAGTCTCCAGACTCTGATTGGTACGCTCAGTCTGTCCATTCATCTGGGGATGAAAGGCAGAGGAAAAAGACAGTTGTACCCCGAGCCGAGTACAGAACGCCCTCCAGAATCTGGACACAAACTGAGTCCCATGATCAGAGACCACGTCAGTGGGAATGCCATGAAGTTTCACAATGTTGTCAACAAACACTTGTGCAAGAGTTTTAGCATTGGGGAGTCCGGGTAATGCAATAAAGTGCGCCATTTTACTAAAACGATCTACAACCACCAGAATAACTGTCTTACCAGACGACTCAGGCAGATCAGTGATGAAGTCCATGGATAGGTGAGTCCATGGTCTGGACGGGATGGGTAATGGAAGTAGAGGTCCAGAAGGTCGAGTATGTGTCACCTTAGCGCGTGCACAGACACTACAGGCTGACACATAATCCTCAACACACTTACGCAGCCCTGGCCACCAGAATCTACGAGAGATGAGGTCGACAGTGGATTTACTCCCAGGGTGTCCCGCAAGCACCGAAGAATGATGCTCCTCAAATACCTTATGATGCAAATCGGAAGGAACAAACAACTTCCCAGGAGGGCAAGACTCCGGCGCATCTCCTTGGGCCTCAAACACTTTAGCCTCAAGATCAGGGTAAAGAGCGGATATAGGTTCTCAAAGTGGCCCTCAGGAGTGTTAAAGGCCGTCTTCCATTCATCCCCTTCTTTGATCCTGACCAGATTATATGCCCCCTTAAGTCCAACTTGGAGAACACCTTGGCATCCACAATCTGGTTAAACAAGTCAGGAATCAAAGGAAGGGGGTACGGATCACGGACAGTAATCCTATTGAGTTCACGGAAATCCAGACATAGCCGAAGGGTTCCGTCCTTTTTCTTAACAAAAAAGAACTCTGCTGCCACAGGAGATTTGGAAGGCCTAATATCTCCTTTAGCCAAACTCTCAGCAATATATTCCTTCATGGCCGTTCTCTCAGGTCCAGAAAGGTTATACAGCCTAGATTTGGGCAATTTTGCTCCAGGGATAAGATTGATAGGACAATCGTATTCCCGATGTGGGGGTAAATCCTGACATCCACCTTCAGAAAATACATCAGAGAAATCCGATATAAAAGAAGGAAGAGTCTTAGTGGTTAAAGCAGAAAAAGATGTATTAAGGCAATTGTCAACACAATAATCGCCCCAATCCACAATTTGTCTAGTATGCCAGTCAATGGACGGATTATGTTTGCTTAACCACGGTAAACCCAGAACCACAGGAGCAGGAAGACCTTCCAACACAAAACACGAAATAAGCTCCTGATGAAATTCACCCACTCTTAATTTGATATCATGCACCATCTGAGACAAACACTTTTGAGATAGAGGTGCAGAATCAATGGCAAACACAGAAATCCTCTTATCCAAAGAACTCGGCGACAATCCATGCATATGGACAAACTGAGCATCAATCAAGTTCACCCCTGCCCCGCTGTCAATAAACACCTCAATTTTCACAACCTTTGACTCTAGCGCCACCTCGGCAGTCAGGAGAAAACAGGTACTGCAGGATGAAGACAAATGCACATTTTCAGTCTCACTACCCACCCCACCAAGAGTGAGATGAGAATTCAATGCCCCCTTTTCTTTTCTCTCTTTTAGAGATTGAAAGCATGGACATACATTGATAAAGTGTCCTTTCTGACCACAGAAAAAACACACACCCTTTTTATTACCAAGATGTTTACATGTGGAAACAGTAGTGGCTCCCCCTAATTGCATAGGTTCATCCCCTGACATCAACCTAGGGGAATATTCACCCAAAGTGTCATAGGAAGACAGTACACTATGTGATAGTACGTCCTGAGAGCGGGGGCCCCTAGATCGCTTTCTCAGGCGCCTATCCATGCGCACAGCAAGAGACATAGCGGCCTCCAAAGACACAGGGGTTTCCTGAAAGGCCAAAGCGTCCTTCAGCCTTTCAGATAAACCTTGACAGAATTGGCTACGTAAAAACGGATCGTTCCATTCAGTATTGGTCGCCCACCTCCGAAACTCAGAGCAATAAATCTCAACCGGCCGCTCACCCTGACAAAGGTCACGTATCTGGGTCTCAGCCAGGGAGATACGATCCAGGTCATCATACATAATCCCTAAAGCCTTGAAAAATTCATCTACTGACCGGAGACACTGCGATCCGGTCGGCAGAGAAAAGGCCCATGACTGCGCATCCCCTTTAAGCAGCGAGATGACCACACAAACCTTCTGCTCCTCACTAGCAGAAGAATGTGGACGCAGTCTGAAATACAATTTGCACGCCTCCCTAAATAGAACAAAATTATCACGTCCCCCAGAAAATCTATCTGGGAGGGGGACCTTAGGCTCCAAACAGGCCTGACACTCATCACCCCCAGTACCACCAGCCTGTGGTCTCTGAATCTGGTTGCGGATGTCAGCCACCTACAAACTGAGTCCCTGCAGCCATTCAGCAAGTGCGGTAATAGCATCCATGTCAGCACAAAAATGACATAAATTTTTGTTTTGGCGGTTTATAATGTCACGCTCTGGTGTGGAGGGAATAATGACACCGAGCGTACAAGTGAAGGGAACAGACCAAAACCAGGGAAACGGTCACGTCCTGCAGGGAACCCTGAAACTAGGCCCTGACTGACTACCAGTATGAACAATCCTGGGTGATAGGAGAGTTCATACACAGGAACCTAATAATAAATGCACCCTAAAGAACCCTGCAACTAGTGACAAGAAAGAGTAAACCCATTCCTCCAAGAGTAAGGACGAACAGGAGACTCCAAAAGGAAAACCACAAAAGGGAAAAAGACACTTATCTTTAAGCAGATATTGCAGCAATCGGATCTCAGCCGAGATCCACACCACACACTACTAAGTAGGTAGAAAGTATAAACCGCAAGGGATACTGGGAGAGGAAGGGGTAAATAGGAGAACGATAATTACCACAGCCACAACAGCTGAGGGGGAGGGGTGTGGTAAACAGCAACCAAACCAAGGGAAAAGCATGTCAAATTATGTCACTCTTGAAAGCCGCGCAGAACGTCTGATACCAGACGCAAGCCCACTCGTGACAAGGTGCACATAGAAGAGTCACTATACACAAAAGGGGCACATAGAAGAGGCATTATACATAAAAGGGGCACATAGAAGAAGCACTATACATAAAAGGGGCACATAGAAGAGTCACTATACATAAAGGGGGCACATATAAGAGGCACTATTTATAAGGGGTACAGAGTATATGGCAGTATACAGAGGGCACAGAGCATGTGGCACTATATACAGAGGGCACAGGGCATATGGCACTGTATACAGAGGGCACAGAGTATGTGGCACTATATACAGAGGACACAGAGTATGTGGCATTATGTACAGAGGGCACAGGGCATATGGCACGGTATACAGAGGGCACAGAGTATGTGGCACTATGTACAGAGGGCACAGAGCATATGGCACTGCATACAGGTGGCACTATGTACAGAGGGCACAGAGCATATAGCACTGTATACAGAGGGCACAGAGTATGTGGCACTATATACAGAGGGTACATAGTATGTGGCACTACCATTGGGGGCCTTGTGTGTGGCACTAATGCTGCTGTTATATTCAGGGCTCGGCATGTGGCACTGAGATGAGTTTGTGTCAGTCTGCAAGATGCCAATGTGTTGGTAAAGAATGAAGCTAAATAGATCTCGGCAAAATGTGCAGAGCTGAATTGTGGCTGGGAGATGTCATCATGGTGGTCTGAACCAGAAGGGGAAGAACACAAGAGGAAACGTCATCTGTAAGTCACTGAATGGAAGTGATTATTCTGCTACTGACTGTGTATGATGGGAGCTGTAGTCACCTGGATGATCTGCAGCTGATGATAGGTTGTAGCATGCTGTTTTGTGAAACAACAACTCCCAGCATCCCTTTACTGCTGTTCAGGCCATGCTGGGAGCTGTAGTTTCATATGGTGAGGGCTGACATGACTACTCAGATGGTATCTACTGAACTTTTAAAATCTGGTGCTGAATTTATGTAGAGAACTTGGTTCTGGTGATGTATTTATGTAGAGAACTTGGTTCTGGTGCTGTATTTGACTTATGGGTTTGGTTCTGGTGATATATATATATATATATATATATATATATATATATATATGTAGTGAACTTGGTTCTGTATTGTATTTGACTTATGGGTTTGGTTCTGGTGATATATATATGTAGTGAACTTGGTTCTGGTACTGTATTTGACTCATTGGTTTGGTTCTGGTGATATATATATGTAGTGAACTTGGTTCTGGTGCTGTGTTTGACTTATAGGTTTGGTTCTGGTGCTTTATGTATTTGGTGATCTTGGTTCTTGCTCTGTATTTGTGTGTTATACGTGCATCTGATGCTATACTTCAGTCTAATACCATTCATTCACATCTGAGTTCGGGCCACTGTCACAGATTCTGTCAAAAAGACCGGACAGAAAAGTCCTGCACGCAAAACATTTTTGTCTGGTAGAGAAGCAGCTCCCTTATCAGATCCCATTATGGAGTCTCTTCAGCTCAGGAGTTGGTAAATCTTGCCCCTGTAATGATCAGGTTGTTGCTATAGACTCATTTATGTTCTATATCTGGATTGCACATGTGCGTGCGATCCCAATGTGAAAACAAAACCAGCTGCCGCCTTTTAATGATTTAAAGCCCATTTAGCTATACCGCCTTTATATGGTAGGCGGAGTTAAACCGGTTAAGGTGGGCTGCTAAACATGGGCCAGTGCTGTGTGCTTGCCCCCCAGGCTAAAATTTGCCAGCCAGCCCCTGTTTGGAGGAGTCTCCGTTTTAGTTGACATGAACTACTTTTCATACTTTTTCTCATTGAGGATGGATCCAGAACCCCTCCTGTGAGCTGTTTCAAAGGTGTCTCATTTGGCCATCTAGTACACTGCCATGTACTGGTGAGTGATGCTCTTCCTTTTGGAGACATAAGCTAATTTGTTTACAGGAAGAATAGCAGAGGAATGGTTCAGGATAAGATGGTACAGCATTGTTATTACATGCAGAACATAGGTATATAAAAAAAGACATGCCAGGGGAGCTGTGAGGTCTTCAGTAATTATCAGGTAAATGTTTGGTTGTCATCATTATCTGAATAAAAACATATAGCAAACAAGACACATTCATATTTCTACAAGACCTCAAATCACCTCTGTATATCCATGTTATCATTCCTAATAGTAAAACATTATCTTCAAAAACAGTACTCATCTGTGGATGTGCAGTTATTGCTATTAATCTTCATGCGGAGATGTTCCCCGGGACACTGTATTAAATCACTTGGTGTTTTTTGTAAATAACTAATGTCTTATCTGATTTCCTAAGCTTTTTTTTCCCAGGCTGCCATAGATCACACAATGCACTGAAGTACACCTACTGATACAGAAACCAGCAACACAAAAATTTTGGCGCACTTTTCTACGAAACTTGATACAGAGCTGTTTCCCAGCCGCCTGTTTAAGCCACTAGGGAGCGAGGCATATTCGGCTTAAAGGTGTTTTCTGATAGTTTATTATTGATGGTCTGTCCTGAGGATAGGCCATCTATATTTGATTGTTGGTTGTCTGACATTCAGCACCCCGCTGATCAGCTGTTTGAAGAGGCCATGGCGCTCAGGTGTTCCCTGCAGCCTCCTCAGCTCACCAGGCACAAAGCTGTACATTATATAGTGGCAGTGTTTGGCATTGCAGCCCAGGCTGATTCACTTGAATGGGACTGAATCACTCCTAGACCATGTGACCGATGAATGTGACACCACTGGCCTAGAAAAAAGCTGCACCATAGAATATGGCAATAGACCACATAAACTCACAGAGTGGCCCACTGAGTTCCCTTGTACAACAAGCTCATATATGGTAGATAGAGATGAGCATATTAATCAAAAGTTCGATTCGGCCGCTTTGCCGGATTTTACAGACTAAAAAGTAAAGCCAGCAAAAGATGAGGATGGTCATCCAGTGCCAATGGTATTGGTTGGCTTGGTGGCACTGGAATAATAAAGGCTTCCATCTTATTGGTATTGAATTACATATCTTAGTTTATGGCTGATATAGGAATAAGTAAATGTAGGAATAAATAAATAAAACTGACAGAGAATAAGTCTCTCTGCACTCACTTCTTCACTCTCCCCTCACACACCCTGCTCTCTCCCTGCAGTCTCCCCGCACTCTCCTTTTCTAGTATTCTTCTGTTAATTGTTTTCAGCAACACTGTCCTTAGCGCATGAGCGCTTGTCACGTCTGTCCCTATGCTCAGCTCACAGGACAATGGCGGGGACTCCGTGGGATCAGGGTGTTATAGGGCTGTGAAATCACACCGAATGGTGTGATTTCACAGATTACCCATAACGCCATGCAGGCAGCCAATCTCGCATTCCCGGGCTTCTTACTTTAATTTTGTAACACGTGCCGCTGCCATTTTAAGAAAAACTGATTCATTACCACGAAGCGTGAGGAAATGTGGTTTTATTGCGAATCAAAGTTTTCCTAAACTTTGGACGGAATTCCGCTGCGAATTCGCTCAACACTAGTCATCAATATTAAAATCCCAGAAAAACTCTTTTAGTAAATCTGTTTTGTCTTTCTTGGTTTAGCGGTCGTTTTCTTGTAAGACAGATTTATTTTCACTAAAATTATTGGTTAAAATTAGTATGCGTGTGAAAATTTGCTGAATTTTGGCGTATGTCTCCATGAAAGTAGGCAAACTGTGGCGCAACTCACCACTCAAAAAATAGAGACAGAAAAGTATGCCAGCCCTGGGGAGGTGTAGAAATTAGACTGTTTTACGACTAAATTTGGCGCAAAATAAGGCGTACCTACATATATTAGGTGCAAAAGTTTGAAAACTTCTGAATTAGTCTTAAAACTCAAAATAGGCGCAACTGGCACAAATGCCTCCGAAACAGGCACAAAATCAGTTGGTACATTAGATTTAAAAATAAGACAATTGAAAACAGGCTTTTTACTCATGAAAACAGGTGGAGACACTTTAGTAAATGAGCCCCACTGACGCCTGCAAAAGAGAGTTAGACCAGCACCTCCAAACTATATATAAGGGCTTATGGCAGAGCCGAAACCGGCCGCAATGCACGGGCACTGGCCGTGTGCACTCCATGGTGTGGATCCAGACCCATGGACTTGAATGGGCCCTGCAATCCGCAAGATACGACCAAAGATAGGACTTCACCTATCTTTGGTGGAGCAGAGGAATGGATAGGAAGCCTATGGAAGCTTTCCAGTCTGTGCCTCCACATCGCAAAAAGATAGAACATGTAACTTATGGATTTCTTGAATGGGTCCGCATCCAGAAAGCCGATGCCGGTGCATTGCTGACCGCTATTTGCTTAAAATACAAGATCCATTGTTTTTTTTTGTGTTCTTTGGACAAATCAGAAAAATAGAAAACAAAACGGTGATGTGAACCCAGCCTCATATCTGTTACAAAAAAAAAAAAAAAAAATATCTGCAGCTACCTATTTAAATTTCTCAAAAGCATGGTATTTTTTTAAACTGCAAATTTAAAACTATATACATCATTTTATGTGCCATTATTAATTGTGCATAGCTGCCTCACTGTCTAAAAGACTATTTTATGTAAATGCTTTTGAACTGTCAGCAAAACTTCCGTAGGCAATATGATAGCGATTTATAAAAATGATCACACCGGGTATTTAATCCATGAATAGAAGAAAACGTCCTATTTCACGAGTCGTATTCTTCCACAAATGTCAAGTTCCGTAACATTTAAGAAATTGTGCAATGGGTTGAGTTACATCCTCTATTAAAATGTTTGCATTACTGAAATACCGCAGGGAAATTACCATTTGTTTCAGCAGATCTTAGTTAAATTTTGTATTAACAGATATAACAGCATTAGTGTTATGTTACTTCTGACATCTGTTACATCCTTATTCAATGACTCATTTTTATGCAGCAGGGAAATCTGACGGCCTTTGAAGGATGATATCATGTAGGCAGTTTGATACCTGTAAAGCTAGGACAATAAGTAGCACAACAAAAAGGGTAAAACTACACAGCGACATGCGTCAGGCAACATTCATGTTGCACCAATGTCGCGCAGCATTTTTTGTAATGATAGTTAGTGATGAGTAGAGTGACCTTCAGATGCTACATCCGAAGTCGCTTTATTCAATATGAGAATCTCCATTAAAATATAGGGGCTCCAATGAGCCAAAGTCAGTTAGTCGGATGAGACTTTGTTGAATACCTTCAGTATTTGATTTAAAAAAAAAAAAAAAACTATTTAAAAATTATAACTGAACTCGGCTTCATTTCCGAGGTACCAGTCGGAACCAAAGCCAAGTTCGGTTCCAAGTTTTAAAGTGACTTCGCGCGACTTCGTGAATAACTGACTTTGGCTCATCGGAGCCCATACATTTTAATACTGTACGGTGAAGGATCTCCATACAGTATTATTCTGAAGTTTTGATGTAGCATCTGAAGCTCGCTTCATTCATCACTAATGATAGTCAATGATGTCGTTCTGCGACTGTGATAGGACAGTCGCGACTGTTGCGTCAAAGCCGCAGCATGTTGCATGTCGCAGTGCAACACCATTGACTATCATTATATATTTTATATATATAATATAATATATATATATATATATATATATATATATATATATATAAAATGTTGTGACTTTTCTGGGACAAGAAGTCACGCGACACATGTTACCATGTCCCCCTAGCCTTATATATTATGTTTCCACCTTTTGGACATGTGCCCTGGGTGCAGGGCATAGATACATTGGATGCCCTTGCAAGTGTTGGTGGTAGAGTTGGCTCAAAATCTTCTTTACCACAGTATTATCAATGCAAAAGAGTAGGTGAGGGGCTCCTAGAGCTTTCAGTTACACTTGTGCCCGGGTGCTAGGTGCCAGTGGTGTATTAAGATACAGGGTTAGGGCAGCTAACCGGTTCTACTTAAGCAAAAACTAACATACAACAGCCCTCTGCCACCACAAATAATAAAGTAAATACAATAGTGCCATACTCACTGTAGAAAATATACTAGTGCTAATGCTACATTATAAATGTGAGATTCTTGGCAAATACATTTTAAACAAAATTATTTGTGCTTGTCCGCCAACGGCAAGGTGGTCTCTTTAGGACAGGGACCTACACTAAATACTACCTCCTTTGGTGCCACAATGGCCTCTGTTAAAGTCAGGGAATGCAAGCTCTCATGCATGCAGATTCTACTTGGGGGTGATTTAGGATGAAATATATTGACTTCCCTGACTTAATGGAGATATCTGTGATACTAAGTGCAAAATAATCGTCAAAGAAGCTACAGTAGCTTCCATCCGAAAGAAATGACTTTTATTCCACTTTTAAATGACAGAGTGCACTACTTTGGTTCTTCAATGCCATCTTATTTCAAAGGGAAAATTATACATTTGGTCTCTTTTCTGCATTTTTGTTCTTACTGCACTCCATCAAATCCTTTCTGGATGTCAGTCTTCTCAGGACAGAGCACTGGTCTGTTTCCAACTCTGCTACACTTTACTGCACTTGAACGCTCCATCTGATGTTCACTCAGGATGAGTCTAGTCAGGGTTGATATCAGCCCTGTCTATGGGACCCTTTCCTGCTCTACCTAGCTTCACAATAATAAACTTTATATAGCTCCAACATATTCTGCAGCGCCTTTTAATTCATAAGGTACACGTAAGACAAAATCAGACATTACGTAGTAAGAAACGAATTAGCAATTCAAACAAGAGGCATGAGGGCCCTGATCTCGTAAACTGTGAGAAATAAGGATGACTGAGTAGGTAAAAGGTCTCTTTCGTGACGGTCCAGTCATCTTTCATAAATAGGGCAATGCATATAAAGGACACAAAGCCACCTGTACCACAGAATTCAACTGCATAGCTGTCCTGAGGATATCAATACAGTTGAATTCAGGAGGGCTGCTGTCCAGGTAAGTAGGAGAGAATCAGATCATTATGTACCCAGCTTGCAGCCGTGACGTGGGCTTGTGTGGCCCTCCTAGGCCTCGGGCCACTGGGAAATATCCCTGTAGCGTCTATGGCCAATCCGGCCCTGGTGGTAATCATACTCACTTGATCCCCACCTCTGGATTCTGGCTCCAATGCTGCCCCACTGGCTCTGCAGGTCCTGGGTCTCCCTGTGTCAACTTCTGGTTTGATGCCTGGTCACATGACCACTGCAGTCAATGACTGAGCAAAGCGGTGACGTGTGACAAATACATCATGTCACTGGGTCATGGTTGCTATCTAGTTTGTCTCTGCTGTAGGTCTTGCAGGTATCTGACTACTAGGAGACACAGTACCTGTAAAAAGCTGACTGCTAGTCTTGGCAACAAACAGCAGCAGAACAAGTGGTTGTTCTTTGGATGCCTTAGTAATGGAACTCTAATGCTGTGTCAGAACTCCTAAGAGAGGCTTGAGGCAGTGTCAGATTTTCCTGTGAGGGAAGCACACCAGTGGTTGGTAGGATGAAGGGCTTGGAGACGAGTCACATGGTCATATTGGACCTCAGATAGTGAACAACAGCCATCCTGTTCAGTCCCATGTAAAATATTAACTCTGTAGATCCAAACAGATTATATTTAAGGAACCACTCCCATGTTTTTTTCAGACTTGCATTTCAAATAGATATTAAACCTCCTTTACTAATAAAGTAACATTTTGAGATGCTTAGTTTAAACAGAAATTCACATCTTCATTTTCAGCTATTGCATCATGTGACTTAGATTGGACTAACCATTCTGTCCTTATATTTTTGTGTTCCCCTGTGCAGATGGAAACTACAAGCAGAGTCTGAAGAAAGATCGTCATCTGCTGTATCTCCGCCCCTCAGTAGCTCTTCGTTCCTCCCACTACGGCCCCACCTCCTCCTCCTTTACACCAGCATAGAATGCTTAGAATCTGCAACATGGGAAGGAAGTTTGAAACAGCAGCCATTTTTAATGAATATAGTAGAGAGAAAAGGCAAATAAAGATGGCGGCTCAGCACAGGAAAACCATAAAGCAGAAAGGAGATTTGTGGCAGGGATGAAGCAAGAGTTAGAATTGTTTTGACATACTTGTAGACATAGGTTTAGGACCCACAGACTTCACATGGACCACAAAAAAAATCACAGAAACGTGGACAAATATACTAAAATAAATGGATCTGTATGCTGTCCGTAAAAAAAGCGGACAGTATGCGTCCATGAAAAACGGAAGTGTAGACAAGGCTTTAGATATCATTGCAGTAAGATGAGCAGTTCATGTTGACTAGTTCCTTTTCTGTGCTCGTCCAGGACTCGGGATTAGCAGCAGCACCTGTCACGGGGGAGACAAGGGAAGGTGCGCCCTGTACTGAATACCCCCCCGTTCTCTCCCTGCCTGCTTGCCTCAGTCGGCCCTAGGCGGCCGCGGACAACCACGGTGACGGTCCCTGCTCTGTATAAGTGCACAGGGAGGAACAGGGAACAATTGGAGAGACAAACACAGACGAAACAAACACAATATAGAATAGTCAGCAAGCCGGGTCATGCACTGGAGATAACGTCAATACCGGGGGTGAAGCAAAGAGAGGTCGAAGTCCAAAGTCCAAGGTCAGGGTCAAACAGCAATCAAACACTAGGTCGCACAAGCACTGATCAAAGTAGTAACGCTAATCACAGGCAATTAGGGAGGACAACTAGTGGCTTTAAATAGCCCTCCACTGGGTCATGTGACGGGGCCAGCATCACATGACCTCATTTGCATACCGAGAGCTGGCCAAACGTGACCAGCGCTCAAATATGCACCAAATTTGGTCATGTGGCGTGGCCAGCACCACATGACCCAAAACCAAGTATATAATAAACGTTCTGAGCGCTGGTTGCCCAGACCAGCGCTCAGATGTCCCCGCCTGCTCGTTTACTAGGGGGGCGGGGAGGACGCCGGACGCGCTGTATCAGTGCGCGTGCCGGACCCTCTCCTGTGAGTGTCGTCATGGAGACGAGGACGCATCCTGCGTCCTCGCTCCGGCGCACTCCTGGGAGACCGGCGGCATGGCAGAGGGGAAGCGCGCCGCCGGCTCCCCGTTACAGCACCACAGTTGCAGTAACTTCTATGACCTACCCCCATCCGCAGATACGTTGCACCCCCTTCATTCACAGGTTCAGTGGAGGTCTCAGAGGTGAGACCCCCACTGATCATAGTGTGATGGTATATCTTAGTGATAGTCTTCCCCTTATGAGCTAAAAAATGGTCTTTATGTGTAATATATCTCATATGAAAATCAACACATATAAGCTCTCAGCATATACCGTTTCTATTTAATAGATGATACATTCAGCATTTTGAGGCATGGTTTTCCTGGCTATGCTGCAGAGCAAAAATCTCATGTCGCAGTAGACTGTAACAACAAGTGATAAATGAACAGAACTCGAAACACATGATGTAGATTAGGAAGCAGGAATATTCAAGGAATAAATCAATAGGAAACAAGGACACATCTGCCGATCCAATTTGTGCCAGCAGTCTATGTATCATGTCATCTTGAACAGTCAGTGAAATGGCGGCCTGGTGATGCATTAACAGAACAGGGATCCAAGATGTACATAACATCGACGCATTAATCAGAAAAGGGAGGAATGAGTAATGAGGCCAGCGGAGCGGCTGACAAAAATAAAGTGAAGATTAATTTAGTACAAATAATTTAACATTACCAATTAAAACATCGATGTAGAATCAATAAGGACATGTCAGGCGATGTAATGTAAATGAATATATGTCAATGGCTACTCAGAGAATAATCAGTGGCTTATGAGTAAGCATATTCTCTTCCTTACATAGTGATGCATCACATGTAACATATAGCAGCATCCAACTACAGGGAGTTCTGTGCAGATATTTTTCAGCTTCCTATGAGTATAATGGCAGTTGCATATTATATTTTTTGCCCTGTAATATACACCTTTTCCCCCCAAAATGGGTCTTATAGGGCATTATGGGAGCTATCATTTGTACAGGAGGACCAAGGAGGGGTGAATGCAGAGCTCCCTGTGCTGACTCTGTACTCACCACTCCCTGGTCTTCCTCTCTCACGCTGTGACCTGTGCACAATGTAAGGAACTAGGCATGCTCACCCTGTGTGACACCGGGTCACAGCACAACACGGCATGAAGAGCGCTGGATCCCAGTAGCAGTTGCAGTGTCCGGAAAAGAGAGGATAGTTAATTTATTTTTTTGTCTGATCTGAGGTCTGATTAATATTGGAGGTCTGATCTGAGGTCTGATTGGGAGTCTGATTAAAATTGGGGTCTGATCTGAGGTCTGATTGAGGGTCTGATCTGAGGTCTGATTAATATTGGAGGTCTGATCTGAGGTCTGATTGAGGGTCTGGGCTGAGGTCTAATTAACATTTGGGATCTGATCTGAGGTCTGATTGAGAGTCTGATTAAAATTGAGGTCTGATCTGAGGTCTGATTGAGGGTCTGGGCTGAGGTCTAATTAATATTTGGGATCTGATCTGAAGTCTGATGAAAAATATTTATTTTTCTTATTTTCCTCCTCTAAAACCTAGGTGCATATTATAGACAGGTGATTCTTACAGATAAAAACATATGGTATCTTATCTTATGCATTATGCTTTTTTGTGGTGGCTGTAAACAGCGGTATTATGTACAGTACATTACAGTACAGTACAAGTAGCATTATTGGTTCTTGGAAAGTGCTCTCAATGGTAGTACACCATTATATAGTGCCACACACTGTGTGCCCCATGTTTATAGAGCCTCATAGTCTGTGCTCCCTGATACTTTATCTGAGAGTATGTTTGGTTCCTGATTCTGGCTCAACACACAGTAACTGCTGGAATTAACTGACCAAATAACTATAATGTTTCACTATAGAGTGAAAGGGCTGTCTCATTTTACACCATCTGCTATTTCCACATAGACTGATAGATAGCCTGTTCTGCTAGCCACAGATTCTACTAAAGTGACTGCTTCCACATAGATTGATAGATAGCCTAGAAAGAAAGAGCTATCTCATTTTCCTGTTTGTGGGTTGTCCTCAGTGATTGCTAGTCAAACTGTTCTGTAAGGCACTGATTCTACTAAAGTGAAAAAGAGCTGTCTCATATTACACAGTCTGCTGCTTCCACATAGATTGATAGATAACCTATTTTGTTTTCCACTGATACAAGTAGTGGCCAAGGAGGAGTGTACCAGCAGTAAGTTTGCATTGACATCAAACTCCCACCACTACGTGCTGACTTCCTGCCGCTGCCTCTATGAAGCCATGCACCGCTAGTTGTTTCCGGACAGCTAGGCTCCTGAGTAGCAGACAGTCTATCCTGGGCACGTTTGGCTCCAGATCTCACACTGATTCCAACCTGCTGGCTAACGGCCACACTTGCCCCCTGTTGGCTCAGCCGCATGCTACAGTACAACCTTGCCCCTGTCTCACGGGCAAGCTGCCACCCTCAACCCCTGATGAGGATGATGAAGCCCACCCTTCACCCGGCTCCCATGTGCTATCGGCTACATCATCATCCACTACTGTCTGCACGTCAGTAGTTGCTGACTGTCCTCAATAATATCTTCCTTAAGGAGCAGAGTCAGTGGCATACATTACTTGTAGAGGAGCAGCAAAGGAAAGAGGCAGGTTCAGAACAGGTGAGGGCACAGAGCTTGTTCTTGGGCCATCAGAGGAACCCACAGACTCCTAGCTGTGGGTGTCTGTGGTCAGTTGAGATGATGCTAAAGACAGAGTCAACCTTTCCAGGACAGCGGGACTGGTTGTCAAAACACGACCACTGGATGGCAGTGGCGGATCTGGCCTGTTGCTGCAGCAACATTTTTGCCACTGCACGTTCGTTTGGAGGGCCCCGACAACTGTCTTTTGGACATACTGTACTGTAACGGTAATTACATATGTAAAATAAGTTATTCACTGTTAAAGTATACACCCCACTAACAGTAGAACAAGACAGGTTATTCACCCCAATTTGAGAATTAAGGCCTTATAGAATTGATTATCTATTAAACAAGATGGACACCTCAATAACAGTAAAATTAGCTCATTCCACCCCAATTTCAGAATCAAGGAGTAATAGAATTGCTTATGTAATAAACAAGATGGACACCCCTCTAACAGTAGAACAAGACAGGTTACTCACCCCAAATGTGCAATTAAGGCATAATGGAATTGTTTATCTATTAAACAAAGTGGACACCCCAATAACAGTAGAAGAAGACAGGTTATTCACCCCAATTTGAGAATCAAGGCCAAATAGAATTACTTATCTATTAAAGGGGTTGTCCGGGTTCAGATCCGAACCTGGACATACCCATAATTTCACCCAGACAGCCCACCCAGGCATGCTCCATTGCTCTCCCTGCCCTGCGCAGGATCGTACAGGGCAAGGGCTCTTTTATTTACAATAACACACTGCCAGGCGGAGGCTTCCACCCAGCAGTGTGTTCGGTGATGTCACTGGCTCTGATGGGCCTGCTTTAGAGCTGCCCTAGCCATTTTACAGGCTAGGACAGCGCTAAAGCCCACCCATCAGTGCCTGGAATCCTCCACCTGGCAAAGCTCGGAACTCCACAAAATGCTTTTGCCCTGCGCGATTTAGCACAGGGCAAAGGAGAGCATTGGAGCACGAAATGCCCTGTCTCCTATGGATCCCTTCAGCTTTAAATTACAGTCCCTGTGTTGTCCCTGCACTCTCTCTATCTAATATTCCACAATTAAAAGCTTTTAGCAATACTGTCTCTAGCGCTTGTCACGTCTATCTATATGCTCAGCTCACAGTAAAATGGCGGGACCACGTAGGTTGAGGCTTTTAAAGGGCTGTGACATCACAGGGGCTGGCTAGCTGCTGATTGGCTGTCTGCACGGCATTATGGATGATCTCACATTTCTGAGCTTCTTACTTTTACTTTGTAACACATATACAGTGCCTTGCGAAAGTATTCGGCCCCCTGGAACTTTTCAACCTTTCGCCACATTTCAGGCTTCAAACAAAAAGATATAACATTTAAATTTTTGGTGAAGAATCAACAAGTGGGTCACAATTGTGAAGTGGAATGAAATTTATTGGATCATTTAAACTTTTTTGGTAATAATAAAACTGAAAAGTCGGGTGTGCAAAATCATTCGTCCCCCTTGCATTAATACTTTGTTGCGCCACCTTTTGCTGCGATTACAGCTGCGATCTCACTTGGGGTATGTCTCTATCAATTTTGCACATCTAGAGACTGAAATTCTTGCCCATTCTTCCTTGCAAAACAGCTCGAGCTCTTTGAGGTTGGATGGAGAGCGTTTGTGAACAGCAGTTTTCAGCTCTTTCCACTTATTCTCAATTGGATTCAGGTCTGGACTTTGACTTGGCCATTCTAAGACCTGGATACCTTTATTTTTGAACCATTCCATTGTAGATTTTGCTTTATGTTTGGGACCATTGTCTTGTTGGAAGATAAATCTCAGTCCTAGTCTCAGGTCTTTTGCAGACTCCAACAGGTTTTCATCCAGAATGGTCCTGTATTTGGCTCCATCCATCTTCCCATCAATTTTAACCATCTTCCCTGTCCCTGCTGATGAAAAGCAGGCCCAAACCATGATGCTGCCACCACCATGTTTGACAGTGAGGATGGTGTGTTCAGGGTGATGAGCTGTGTTGCTTTTACACCAAACATATTGTTTTGCATTGTTTCCAAAAAGTTGGATTTTGGTTTCATCTGACCAGAGCACCTTCTTCCACATGTTTGGTGTCTCCCAGGTGGCTTGTGGCAAAGTGTAAATGAGACTTTTTATGGATATCTTTGAGAAATGGCTTTCTTCTTGCCACTCTTCCATAAAGGCCAGATTTGTGAAATGTTCGACTGATTGTTGTCCTATGGACAGACTCTCCCACCTCAGCTGTAGATCTCTGCAGTTCATCCAGAGTGATCATGGGCCTCTTGGCTGCATCTCTGATCAGTCCTCTCCTTGTTTGAGATGAAAGTTTAGAGGGATGGCCGGGTCTTGGTAGATTTGCAGTGGTCTGATACTCCTTCCATTTCAATATGATCGCTTGCACAGTGCTCCTTGGGATGTTTAACCCCTTCAACCCCGGGCCTGTTTCACCTTCCTGCCCAGGCCAATTTTTGCAAATCTGACATGTGTCACTTTATGTGGTAATAACTTTGGAACGCTTTTACTTATCCAAGCCATTCTGATATTGTTTTCTCGTCACATATTGTGCTTCACGGCAGTAGTAAATTTGTGGCAAAATATTTCATTTTTATTTATAAAAATATACCAAATTTAGCAAAAATTTGGAAAAATTAGCAAATTTCAATTTCTCTACTTTCAAAATACATAGTAATACCTCCAAAAATAGTTATTATTTTACATTCCCCATATGTCTACTTTATGTTGGCATCATTTTATAAATGTCATTTTACTTTTTAGAACGTTAGAAGGCTTAGAAGTTTAGAAGCCATTTTTTAAATTTTCAACAAAATTTCCAAAACCATTTTTTTAAGCACCAATTCAGATATAAAGTGATTTTGAGGGGCTTATGTAATGGAAAGAACCCATAAATGACCCTTTTTTAGAAACTACACCCCTCAAATTATAAAAAACTGATGTCACAAACTTTGTTAACCCTTGAGGTGTTCCACAAGAATTAAAGGAAAATGGAGGTGAAATTTAAAAATTTCACTTTTTTGGTAGATTATTCATGTTAATCATTTTTTTCTTGCAACACAGCAAGGGTTAACAGCAAACTAAACCTCAATATATACATTGCTCTGATTCTGCAGTTTACAGAAATACCCCATATGTGGTGGTAAACGTCTCTATGGGTTTGTGGCAGTGGTCAGAAGGAAAGGAGAGCCATATGGATTTAGGAGGCAGATTTTGCTAGAATGGTTTTTAGGCACCATTTTGTAATTGAGAGACCCTGACGTACCCCTACAGTGGAAACCCTCAAAAAGTGACCCCATTTTGGAAACTACACCCTTCAAAGAATATATTAACCACTTCCAGTCTGCCCATTGACTATAAACGTCCTGGTAATGGATCTCTATCTCTGAATGGACGTTTTAAAACTTCCTTGAGCTTTGCCCCCTGTGTGCAGCACCTGTACATAGAAGCTCCATGACTCAGCTGCCTCCTGACAGCCAAGAACATAGAGCTTTAACCTGAGACCTTTTTTCCTGGCCTCCAGGCTTATGATCACTCTGACAAGCTGTCAAAGCCATCACAAATGCTTGTACTATCTCCCTCTCATTACTGCCGGTCACAGAGCAGTTTACAACCACATATGGGGTGTTTCTGCAAACTTCAGAATCAGGAAAAAAAATATTCAGGTTTTATTTGCGGTTTACCCTTGCTATATTTTAGGAAAAATGAATTAAAAATTGAACATCTGCAAAAAAAATATATTTATTTTTAAATTTCACCTTTCTTCTGTTTTAATTCTTGTGGGAAATCTAAAGGGTTAACAAACTTTGTAAAAATCAGTTTGGATTACATTGGGGGCTGTAGTTTCTAAAATATGTTAATTTATGGGAGGTTTCTATTATTTAAGCCCTCAAAGTCACTTTAGAACTGCAAAGGTCCTTTAAAATTAACTATTGGAAATTTTCATGAAAATCTTAAAAATTACTTCTAAAATTCGAAGCATTCTAACGTCCTCAAAAAATAAAATAAAATTTCCAAAATTATGCCAACATAAAGTGGACATATGGTGAATGTTCATTAATAACAATTTTATTAGATATCCCTATGCAACTTAAAAGCAGAGAAATTAATATTTAAAAAAGTGTGATTTTTTCAAAATTTTCAGTAAATTTGGGATTTTTTATAAATAAAGGTAAAAAATATTGATTCAAATTTACCATTAACACAAAGTACAATGTGTCACAAGAAAACAATCTATGAATGGCTTAGATAAGTAAAAGCGTTCCAAAGTTATTGTATTTCCACATGAAGTGACACAATGTCAGATTTGCAAAATTAGGCCTGGTCAGGAAGGTGGTAAATGGCATGGATGGGAAGTGGTTAAGGGGGGTACTGGCCACTTTGACGTTTTACGGAATTTGGAAACACTTGGCTGTGAAAATGAAAAGTTTCATTTCTTCCAATAAAATGTTGCCTTAGCCCCAAATTTTTCATTTTTTCAAGGGGTGACAAGAGAAAATCACTCCATAATTTGTTCCCCATTTTCTCCTGAAGCAACAGGCAACACTCAATATGTGGTGGTAAACTGCTGTGGGGGCACATGGCCGGACTCAGAACAGAAGGAGCGCCATATGGATTTTGCAGCAGATTTTGATGGATTGGTTTGAGGGAGCCATTGATTTTTATTTTTTGAGTGATTGTCTTATATGGGGGCTCATTTTTTGCGGGATGAGGTGACGTTTTCATTGGTACCATTTTGGGGTACATAAGACTTTTTGATCGCTTGGTATTACACTTTTTGTGAGTCAAGGTGAAAAAAATAGCTGTTTTGGCATAGTTTTTTAAAAATTTTTTTACAGCATTGAACTGAATGGGGAAAATCAGGTGATATTTTTATAGAGCAGGTTGTTACGGACACGGCGATACCCAATATGTCTACCATTTTCATTTTTGTTAAATTTTACACATTAGATTTATTTTTAAACAGAATAAAATCTTTTTTTTTTCTGTTGCCATTTTCTGAGAGCCATATTTTTTTTATTTTTATGGCGATTGTCTCAGGTAGGGTCTCATTTTTTGCAGGACAAGATGACGGTTTGATTGGTACCATTTTGGGTTAAATATGACTTTTTGATCGCCTGCTATTACACTTTTTGTGAGGTAAGAGGGAAAAAATGGCTGTTTTGGCATAGTTTTTTTCTTTAATTTTTTTTACAGCATTCACTGGGGGCCATCTCATGTAATTTTTTATAGAGCAGGTTGTTACGGACGCGGCGATACCCAATATGTCTAAAATTTTTATTTTTGGAAAGTTTTACACAATAGATGAATTTTTGAACATAATAACAATTTTTTTGTGTTGCCATTTTTTGAGAGCCATATTTTTTTTATTTTTCGGGCGATTGTCTTAGGTAGGGTCTCATTTTTTGCGGGACAAGATGAAGGTTTCATTGGTACTATTTTGGGGTGTATATGCCTTTTGGATCACCTTCTATAACACTTTTTGTGAGGTTTTTTTTTTAAAAAAACTTTATTGTGAGGTGTTTTTTTTTTATTTTTTACGTCATTCACCTGAGGGGGGATTTAATGTGATATTTTTATAGAGCAGGTTGTTACGGACGTGGCGATACTCAATATGTCTAACATTTTTATTTTTGTTAAGTTTTACACAGTAAATAATTTTTTGAACAGAATGAAATCTTGTTTTTGTGTTGCTATTTTCTGAGAGCTATATTTTTTTATTTTTTGGGCAATTGTCTCAGGTAGAGTATAAATTTCTGCGGAACGAGATGACGGTTTGATTGGTACCTTTTTGGGGTAAATACGCCTTTTTGATCGCGTGGTATTACACTTTTTTGGAGGCAAGGTGAAAAAAATGGCTGTTATGGCATAGTTGTTTTAAAAATTTTTTTACAGCATTTACCTGGGGTGCCATCTCCAGTAATATTTTTATAGAGCAAGTTGTTACGTACATGGAGATACCCAATATGTCTAGCATTTTTATTTTTGTTAAGTTTTACACATTTTATGCATTTTTGAACAGAATAAAATCTTTTTTTGTGTTGCTATTTTATGAAATTCTGAATTTCTGAATTTTTTTTCATTTTTTGGGCGATTGTCTTAGGTAGGATCTTTGGAATCTTTGGGGTAAATACGCCTTATTAATCACCTGCTATTACACTTTTTGTGAGGGAAGGTGACCAAAAAATGGCTGCTTTGGCACAGTTTTTTAAAAAATCTTTTTATTTTTTTATTGCGTTCACCTGGCGGGTGGATGATGTGATATTTTTATAGAGCCGGTCGATACAGAAGTGGTGATAGCTAATATGTTTACTTTTCTTTTCCCTTTTTTTCACAATTTTTTAAAACTTTCTTTTGGGAAAAGTGCGCTTTTTTTTTTACTTGAAACTTTTATTTTTTTGCAAAACTCAATTTTTTTCACTTTCTTTTTCCACTTTTAGGGGTCTGATCCCCTTTACAATGCATTATAATACTTCTGCATTGTAATGCATTGGCTGTAAGTGTATTACCAGTGTAATACACGTACAGCCTGCTTCCTGTGAGATCCAGGGGGCTGGATCTCACAAACTCGCAGGAATGGCAGCCACGATGCCTAAGGAAGGCATAGGGCTGCCATCCAAGCCATCGGGTCCCCGTCACAGCAGCTCGGGGACCCGATGGACTCTCCTTGTGCACGACCTCATCGCATGTGCCGCGGTCAGTGCTGACAACGGCACATCAAGAGTTAATACGCTCGCATGGATGTTTTCACTGATGCGGGCGTACGCAGCCGGCCCCCTGCAGCTGATCGGGTGGGCGCAGCTCCTGCACCCGCCCGATCAGCGCGCCGTAGTGCTAAGTCTTCCTGCAGCGCCTTACATGTAACGCGCTGGTCGGGAAGGGGTTAAAGCTTTGGAAATCTTTTGGTATCCAAATCCGGCTTTAAACTTCTCCACAACAGTATCACGGACCTGCCTGGTGTGTTCCTTGGTCTTCATGATGTCAGAACCCTGAGACTATCACAGAGCAAGATGCATTTATACGAGACTTGGTTACACACAGGATGGATTCTATTTATCTTCATCAGTCATTTTAGGACAACATTGGATCATTCAGAGATCCTCAATACTTCTGGAGGGGAGTTTCTGAACTGAAAGTAAATGGGCCGAATAATTTTGCAAGCCCCACTTTTCAGTTTTATTATTACAAAAAAAGTTTAAATGATCCAATAAATTTCGTTCACTCACAACTGTGACCCACTTTTATTGTTTTGAAGCCTGAAATGTGGCGAAAGGTTTGAAAAGGTTCCAGGGGGCCGATACTTT
>ONZH01020514.1:0-35767 GCA_900303285.1 Rhinella marina
AGTGAATATTAGTTTCTATTAGGCAGGGAACTGCATTTGTGAACCAAAAGTCGTTTAAAGACTACACTACATCAGAATCAGTTTCTGCAAGCAGCCCAGCGAAATATATGCTGTCTGTAGAGTCACTGTCTGACCCTACAGATACAGAATACCCTCCAGTGTTGCTTGCTGAAATCTGTGCTGTTATATTATACTGTAGGTGCTCTCACAGTGTCATATAGCATGTGATACTGTAAAGGCATCTATTGTTATAAAGGAGGAGCGTTCTAATATAGTTTGTATACTATTGTGCGTATTTTGCGTGCATAATACCATTTTGTGAACACATGTGCAAGTTCACTTAATACATCCCATACATATATACACGTGTATATATATACTATATAATATATATATATACACATATATATATATATTATATATATATAATATAAGTGATATATATATATATATATATATATATATAGAGAGAGAGAGAGAGAGAGATAGTTTCCAAATGGAGAACACCAGGGGCAAGGGTAGAGGTGGGAGACGTGGGCGTAAAACTGGTGTGGTGAGCAGAGGCGGTGCCCGTGGTAGTGTGCGGGGTGACACTGTGCCTGCTGCTGTGGGAGCAGTTAAAAGACAGCAATTCAAGATGCCTGCTTTTCTGCAAAAGCTTGCAGGGCCGCAGGGTACACCTTTGACCGACCCCCAAGAACAAGAGAGTGTGCTGAAATGGATGGCGGAGAGCACGTCCAGCCAGATGTCCACTGCCCCGTCTTCCAGCCAGTCCACTCATGACAGCCAGTGGAGTGGACCTGTCCATCCTCCACCTCGCCCTCCTTCTCCCCAGCCTAGATCCTCCACGGTCCAATCTCATGTGGAGACTTATTCACTGGAACTGTACAGTGAACCCTTCCCTGATGTGCTACCGGAGGAGATTCTCTGCCCCGATTCGCAAGAGCTGGTGCAGTCTCAGGGTGATGAGGGTAGGGATTTACCTGTGGCATCTGAGGAGGTGGTGGACGATGACGAGACACAGGTGTCAGGGGGTGAGGTAGTTGGCAGGGCATTAAGTCAGAGTGGGGACTCTGAGGAAGAGCTGGCTGATGATGAGGGGACAGATCCGACTTGGGTGGATCAGGCACACGAAGAAAGCGGTTCTGAGTGTGAGGCAACATCAGCACCACAACCGCTTGGGAGAGGCAGTGGGCTGGGCAGAGGGAGAAGCAGGGCCCGAGCTACTACTCCCCCAAGTGTTCCCAGGGGTCAAGCTCCAGTGCGCAAAGCTCGATACTCTGTAGTTTGGGAGTATTTTAGGGATGAGGAGGGCGATCGGCGGGTAGCAGTGTGCAAACTGTGCCACACCAAGATAAGCAGGGGAGTCAACAAAAAAACCTGACCACAACTAGCATGCGCAAGCATTTGGAGAAGAAACACCCCACTAAGTGGTTGGCACTCCAGTCAGCTGGTGATGGTGACACTGCTGCTTCAGCCCCTGTGTCACATGCTGTCAGTGAACTAGTAGCCCCCGGCCGGGACGCTCCAGCCTCCAGCCCTGCAAGGACCCCTGCAACTCCATATCCCTCCCCCGCCTCCACTCATGTGTCCCAGTGCAGTGCAAGTGTTCAATTGTCGCTACAGCAGACCTTTGACCGCAAGCGCAAGTACACAGCCGTCCACCCCCATGCACAAGCCTTAAACGTGCAGATCAGTAAACTACTGAGCCTGGAGATGTTGCCGTATAGGCTTGTGGAAACTGAAGCATTCCGCAACCTCATGGAGGTGGCAGCCCCCGTTACTCGGTCCCCAGCCGCCACTATTTTTCACGTGTTGCCATCCCCGCCCTACACCGCCACGTGTCGGATAACATCATCCGTGCCCTCAGCAACGCGGTTTGTGGGAAGGTCCACCTAACCACAGACACGTGGACAAGTACCGGTGGGCAGGGACACTACATCTCCCTCACGGCACATTGGGTGAACCTGGTGGAGGCTGGGACCGAGTCTGACCGTGGGCCTGCTCATGTGCTACCCACACCCAGAATTGCAGGACCAACTTCGGTGTCTGTTTCACCGGCACATTATGCCTCTTCCTCCACCACCCCCCTTCACCTCCCCTCCTCCTCCTCCAAAAGAGTATTGATGGCCACATCGCCGAGTGTCAGTGCGGTAGGGAAGCGTCAGCAGGCCGTGCTGAAACTGCTTAGTTTGGGCGACAAGAGGCACACGGCTGAAGAGCTGTTAGAGGGCATCAGGGGGAGACGACTGTGTGGCTTGCGCCGCAGAACCTGCAACCAGGCCTGGTTGTTTGCGACAATGGGCGTAACCTGGTGGCGGCTCTGAAACTTGGTGGACTCACACACGTGCCATGCATGGCCCACGTACTGAACATAGTGGTCCAGCGGTTTCTTAAGACCTACCCCGAGCTTGCTGTGTTGCTCACTAAAGTGCGTCGCATCTGTGCACATTTTAGGAAGTCCACCACAGATGCTGCCACCCTCAGGACAGTGCAACAGCGGTTACAACTCCCTGTTCACCGGCTGCTGTGTGACGTTCCCACACGTTGGAATTCAACGTTGCAAATGATAGCCAGGGTGTACCAGCAGCGAAGGGCAATAGTAGACTGCCAGCTGACAGCTTCCCAGAGAGGTGGTAGTCATGCCAGTCAGCTTCCTCAGGTGTATAATGAGGAGTGGACATGGATGGCTGGCATCTGCCAGGTCTTAGGCCCCTTTGAGGAGGCAACACGTATGGTTAGCGGCGATGCGGACATCATCAGCGTCACCATCCCGCTGCTGTGTCTCCTCCAAAAATCCTTAAAAAACTTAATGTCAGAGGATTTGGGCATGTCACAGGAGATGGGGGAAGACAGTCCGTTGTTTGCCAGCCAGAGCACCCTCACATCAGTTTTGCAGAGCGAATTACAGGAGGAGGAGGTAGAGGAGGAGGAGACTCTAGGCCACACTGCAGGGGGCGATTCGATGACAGCAGTTCAGCGGGTATGGGCTGAGGAGGAGGAATTGGAGGTGGAGGTAGAGGAGGAGATGGATAGTAGTCAGTCGATTGAGGAGAGGGAAGTGTTGCGCTGTGGGACTGTACCTCACATGGCTGACTTTATGTTAGGCTGCCTTTGTCGCGATCCTCGTGTGAAGACCATTCTGGCCACCAATGATTACTGGGTGTACACCCTCCTAGACCCACGGTGTAAGGACAATTTCCCCACTCTAATTCCTGTGGAGGAAAGGACTACAAGGGTCAATGCATACCACAAGGCCCTGGTGCAAAAAATGCTGCAAGCATTTCCATCTGACACCGCTAGCGACAGGGGACGGACTGCAGTGGGCCAAGTAATAGGGGAGAGGAGGGGAAAAGGCAGCGTGTCCAGCAAGGGCATGGGTACACTGGGTCAGGCCTTTGCCAAGTTTTTGTCACCCCAGCCAGAGTGTACCACCTGTCCACAGGTTAGGCAGAGTAGGGCGGAACTGTACCGCAAGATGGTGAGGGAGTATGTCGCTGACCAGACCAGCGTCCTGAGCGATGACTCCACGCCATACAATTATTGGCTGTCCAAGCTGGACAAATGGCCTGAACTGGCGCAGTACGCCTTGGAGGTGCTGGCCTGCCCTGCCGCTAGCGTACTGTCTGAAAGGGTCTTTAGTGCTGCTGGGGGATAATCACCAACAAACGGACCCGCCTGTCGACTGACAGCGCCGACAGGCTGACGTTCATCAAGATGAACAAGTCGTGGATATCCCCCCACTTCTGTACGCCACCGCAGGAAAGTGGCTGAACACTTTTAGGGTGTATTGGATACACTGTTTTCTCATGTAGGCCCTCAAAAATAATGTTTTCATGGGTCTGTTCACCACCAGTCCCTCAAAAATAATGTTTTCAAGGGTCTGTTCACCACCAGGCCTTCAACCATAATGTTTTCAAGGGTCTGTTCACAACCAGGCCTTCAACCATAATGATTTCAAGGGTCTGTTCACCACCAGGCCATCAAAAATAATGTTTTCAAGGGTCTGTTCACCACCAGTCCCTCAAAAATAATGTTTTCAAGGGTTTGTTCACCACCAGTACCTCAAAAATAATGTTTTCATGGGTCTGTTCACCACCAGTCCCTCAAAAATAATGTTTTCATGGGTCTGTTCACCACCAGTCCCTCAAAAATAATGTTTTCATGGGTCTGTTCACCACCAGGCCTTCAAAAATAATGTTTTCAAGGGTCTGTTCACCACCAGTCCCTCAAAAATAATGTTTTCAAGGGTCTGTTCACCACCAGGCCTTCAACCATAATGTTTTCAAGGGTCTGTTCACCAGCAGGCCATCAATCTTAATTTTTCACGGGCCTCTCTAACCACAATTTTTAAGGAAGGCCAACAGCCTCTCTAAACTCAATTTTTAAGGAAGGCCAACAGCCTCTCTAAACTCAGTTTTTACCCAGGGCAAACAGCCTCTCTAACCAAAATTTTTAGCGTGTGATATTAAGCGTGTTTTTTGAGGTTGACGCTTATCAAGATGAACAAGGCCTGGATTGCCCCTGACTTCGCTACCCCACCACAGGAAAGTGGCTGAACACTTTTAGGGTGTATTGGATACACTGTTTTCTCATGTAGGCCCTCAACCATAATGTTTTCAAGGGTCTGCTCACCAGCAGGCCCTCAACCATAATGTTTTCAACGGTCAGCTCACCAGCAGGCCATCAATATTAATTTTTCACGGGTGTGTCTGATGCCCTCCTTTATGTGTAATAAAAGGTGTATCGGAGTGCCTGTTCCTTGTAATTTTTGGCAGACTTGTCACTTTGTGCATAGGCTTTATGAGTGTATGAGTCCCACGACAAGAACAATTGTTCCACAATGTGAATGAGGCCCTTCTTTATACCCGTTGTATTGGAGTGCCTGTTCCGTGTAATTTTTGGCAGCACTTGCGCTTTACGTACAAGTCAATATATGTTTCCTAACAATATTTCTTCACAGTATGTCAGGAAGGGGTTAAAGGTTTAAAAAAACAATCAAAACACAGGTTTCTGAAGAATTATTTAAGTAATAATAATAATAAATAATAACTTTGAACTTTTAAATAAAAATAAATACAAAAACTAAAGAAAATAAAAATTACGCCGGCCTTTGGCGACGTGCGGCCATCATTTCTTGCAGCTGTTGGTGGTCCAGCTGGAGGCTGCGTAGGAGGCGGGAGGCTGCATGGAGCTTGGCTCCAAATCGCCGTAAGGCGGCCTCCACCTCGAAGTCAGTGGGGATATCTGTAGGGGTGGAAACAGTAATATAATTAGTATAATCGAGTTAAAGGGGTTGTCCCACGAAAAATATTCTAAACTTTCAAGCCAGCACCTGGATCTGAATACTTTAGCAGTTGCATGTCATTAAATATTTTGTATATCTACTAGAACTGACTCAGTTATTCAGTGAAATGTATCTTTATTGAGCCACTTTTTTTTCTTATTTCTTAGAACTGCTCACTGAGAAGGCCGCACATGCTCAGTTTAAATCTTCAACTGCCTCCTGTCCTGAGCTGTGATAGGGAGAGATGGACACGAGTCCTGACATGCAGCAGAATAGACACTAGTCACACTACCCTTGAGTAACCAGCTTGATGTAGCAGAGTAATTGGGGCAGATCTCTGGATCTATGTGAGGTGCAGGGCTGTTTCTCGCTTTGTTAAAAAGAGATTGCCAATGTACTATAATATTATGTGATGTATGTCACATTTTTGTTAAATATTTTTGGGGTAACACAAGTTTCTACTTCTTTCACTACCTTGATTTTTAAATTATTGTGATATGTCTGCTTCACTAACCACTTGGAGAACATAATGTGTACACAGTCTAGTTATCAATAACATGTTGGGTGGCATGATCCTAGTGCTTGAAAATATTACACTTCTGTGAATTAGGGGTTTGTACTTACTAGGACACCCATAATGGGTGGTCTTCCCAAGGGCCTGGGGAAAACTCCTCATCTCCCCTGACGGTTGGAGCTACAAAAGATAAAGCATAAATTTAGCTTATATTTTGAAGACAGAAGTTCCACCCATTACACTTTTGATTTTACCTACCTTCTACCTCTTCAATTTGCCCGGGGGGTGTTGGAGGGGCAGGTGGGCTCCTCACTGGCTGGGGCATAGGAGGGTTAGAGGGGCTCCTCTGTGGTGCAGCAGCTGTCAAAAATCATTAAATAATGGCATTACATTCAACTCAAATGAACAGTTGTAACTTCTGATGTTGATACATCTGAATAGTTTGGGGCTGGATCCCATTCCTAACCACTAGTGCTCTTATATCACTGCTGCTGCACTCACACATAGCCTGGATTAAAAATAAATTAAATATGTTTACACTTACTAGAAGCAGCAGGTCCTTCAGGGGCCGTCCGGGCACGACTCTGCCGGCGACGTTGGTGACGTCGTTGACGTTGCTCTGCAACATAAATCCGTACACAATTGTTATGATGACCGTTTTAATACTAACACTGTATACTACTATGAAGATATTATGGGTGAGAGGAGGGCGATATGATGTGGAGTGGGCATTTCATGTGAAGGGAACATAGAATATCTGGGGTGCATATTTGATGGAGGGGGCATTTGTTGGGAGGGGTGGGGGGTTGAATGAATGAATAAAAGATGTCTGTGTGTCACATTCTGCAGGTACAAACATAACAAATATAAATACAGCACATACAATGCACTAGTATACCATAGCTCCAGTCCCAACCGTTCCGGATTCGGCGGGACAGTCAGGATTTTAGCGGCTGTGTCCGGGAACGGGTGGCTATGTCCCGTGGTCAGCTGTCTTTGCATCCATAGGAAGCAGAGACGGGTGACGGTAAGCAGGGAGCAGTCCCTTCACCTTCCCCGACGTCCAGTATAATGTCTCCTTGTGGCCCCCATACAGTATAATGTCTCCTTGTGGCTGCCCCCATACAGTATAATGTCTTCTCCTTGTGGCCCCAAGTGTTTTTTTCTTCTAAATGGGTATTTATCGCGATAAATTTCTTAATATCGTTATCGTGGGAATATTTTTTAAATCGCCCACTCCAGACACATTAGCAGCAGCATGAGCACGTCTTTGAGTCTGTGTGTAGGAGGAGGAAGCGCTAACTATGAAGGGGCATATATCTAAGGGTACTTTCTTTCACACTAGTGCATTTGCCTGATACAAACGGGAGAACGGCCAGCCCCTTTAACAATAATGGAGGACGGCGCTGATCCGGCCACAACACCGGCAATTGGCAGGACAAATACTGCAGAACAGCCTGCCGGATCACCGCCACATATGTGAAAGTAGCCTAAGGCAAATTACTGTGAAGGGGCACGTATCTGAGAATACCTTCACTTGTTTGAGTGGAGTTAGAGGCGTGGCCTAGCATGAAAGAAAATTGCTGCAGCGCACCACGCATGCCCACGTTGTCCTTCTATACGGTTTTTATTATTGGCACTGGTACATATACAATACAGTAAACTAATTTTTTAACATGTTTTTACTTTTCAAATATTTTGTTACTCACCCTGTTGTATCTCGTCCCGGATCTGATTAAGCCGCTCTGGGCACTTTAATTTTAAATCCGACCATTTTCTTTGTATCTGGCCCGGGGTCCTCACACTATGAAACCGATGGCACAAGCCTCGGATCACCTGCTGGATTATTTCTCTTTTATCCCCGATTGGGGTGTCGGTGTGTGCCATCATATTCCATGCTGTCAAACTTCCTCACCATGTATTTGAGCTCTTCAGAGCTGAAAGCACAGGAACGCCTGCTTGCCATCTTGAGTCTATGCCTCTGAGGACTGTACGCCGCGCCTAGCTGAACAGAGCTGTACGCAACAGCGTATAGAGTAAAAGCGTATAGTAGCAATAGCGTACGCTTTATCGGACAAGGTCCTGTCGCTCCTTGCACTGTCTCTGCCTGCTCCATGCATGCTGCCCCTGGTGTTCCCTATCCATTTCCGTGGTGTTTCAATCACTTTCAGAGGTTTTCAGGTGTTTAGGCAACCTTGCGTGAGAATAACTTTGGTCCACTGCAAAAATGCTCGTATCTCCCATTGACTTCAATAGGATTCGATATTACGTACGAATATACGAATATTTTGAAAAATTTGTTCCGAGTACCGAGCACACGAATATTTTAGTATTCGCTCATCTCTAGTCATCACATACATTTTCACTACATAATAACCGTCTAACAAGAATTGTTAATGTTCAAGTTGTAACGATTATCTACTCTAATCTGCTATAACTGTTTTGGCAGTTTGTTGTGCTATTGTATGTATGGTTTTAGATGACATTCTAAATGTAAATTCTAAAAAAAAATTATATAGCATTGGAGAAGTGGTATTAATACCACTTTAGTCCACCAGAGGTCTCATTTTGTAAGTTTTATGAAACAAATATTTGAAATATTTGCCCATAGATATCAATACTACTCAGTGTAAACCAGCCCTGACAGTTCCTGCGAATCAATTGCCCATATGGATTATGCAATATATAATAATATATCATACATTACATATACTGTATTTGTGTTTGTGTACTGTAAGACCTGTTCAATGAATAAACTTTAATGGGTAACTTTCTGTGATAATAGTATCAACTACCTTATGTACTATGTATGTATATATATATATATATATATATATATATATATATACAGTACAGACCAAAAGTTTGGACACACCTTCTCATTCAAAGAGTTTTCTGTATTTTCATGACTATGAAAATTGTAGATTCACAATGAAGGCATCAAGACTATGAATTAACACATGTGGAATTATATACTTAACAAAAAAGTGTGAAACAACTGAAAATATGTCTTATATACTAGGTTCTTCAAAGTAGCCACCTTTTGCTTTGATTACTGCTTTGCACACTCTTGGCATTCTCTTGATGAGCTTCAAGAGGTAGTCACCTGAAATGGTTTTCACTTCACAGGTGTGCCCTGTCAGGTTTAATAAGTGGGATTTCTTGCCTTATAAATGGGGTTGGGACCATGAGTTGTGTTGGGCAGAAGTCAGGTGGATACACAGCTGATAGTCCTACTGAATAGACTGTTAGAATTTGTATTATGGCAAGAAAAAAGCAGCTAAGTAAAGAAAACGAGTGGCCATCATTACTTTAAGAAATGAAGGTCAGTCAGTCCGAAAAATTGGGAAAACTTTGAAAGTGTCCCCAAGTGCAGTCGCAAAAACCATCAAGCGCTACAAAGAAACTGGCTGACATGAGGACCGCCCCAGGAAAGGAAGACCAAGAGTCACCTCTGCTGCGGAGGATAAGTTCATCCGAGTCACCAGCCTCAGAAATCGCAGGTTAACAGCAGCTCAGATTAGAGACCAGGTCAATGCCACACAGAGTTCTAGCAGCAGACACATCTCTACCACAACTGTTAAGAGGAGACTGTGTGCAGCAGGCCTTCATGGTAAAATAGCTGCTAGGAAATCACTGCTAAGGACAGGCAACAAGCAGAAGAGACTTGTTTGGGCTAAAGAACACAAGAAAAGGTGAACGGATGGACTCTACATGCCTGGTTCCCACCGTGAAGCATGGAGGAGGAGGTGTGATGGTGTGGGGGTGCTTTGCTGGTGACACTGTTGGGGATTTATTCAAAATTGAAGGCATACTGAACCAGCATGGCTACCACAGCATCTTGCAGCGGCATGCTATTCCATCGGGTTTGCGTTTAGTTGGACCATCATTTATTTATCAACAGGACAATGACCCCAAACACACCTCCAGGCTGTGTAAGGGCTATTTGACCAAGAAGGAGAGTGATGGGGTGCTACGCCAGATGACCTGGCCTCCACAGTCACCAGACCTGAACCCAATCGAGATGGTTTGGGGTGAGCTGGACCGCAGAGTGAAGGCAAAAGGGCCAACAAGTGCTAAGCATCTCTGGGAACTCCTTCAAGACTGATGGAATACCATTTCAAGTGACTACCGCTTGAAGTTCATCAAGAGAATGCCAAGAGTGTGCAAAGCAGTAATCAAAGCAAAAGGTGGCTACTTTGAAGAACCTAGAATATAAGACATATGTTCTGTTGTTTCACACTTTTTTGTTAAGTATATAATCCCACATGTGTTAATTCATAGTTTTGATGCCTTTAGTGTGAATCTACAATTTTCATAGTCATGAAAATACAGAAAACTCTTTGAATGAGAAGGTGTGTCCAAACTTTTGGTCTCTACTGTACATTTGATGAATATATCCGTACATACACAGAACACACACTGCAAACGTAGTGTGAAGGCACCATTGATTGTGATTGTTTTGTGTATTGAGGAGATAATCATAAAGTTTATATATCCTAAAGAAAGGCTTTTCTGAGAATGAATAAGGTTAATATTCTTTTGTATGTGGATACAAAGTATAATTCTCAATCTTGCCATACTGTGACTGTATTATAAATTACATATAATAAAAATGAATTCTTAAGTCCCTAATTTAGCATGCTTTACTTATTATCCTCTTCTGTGCTAAGGCAATCACACATAGAATTATACTGTTTAGCAAGATAATGTCTTGATGCAAGGATGCTGATTAGAAATATGTAAAGGCACTACACTTAAGTAAAAGCAATTACATTTGTCATAGCGGATCTTCATTTTAGTGCTTGTGCTCTGATTGTAAATACTGTTCTCTGCTTGTATATTTGGCTTCTTATGCCTGCTCTGCATAGCAATAAGGATTTTGTAATTTACTCGTCAGTAACTTTAACATCACTGTTCGTCTACGTCAGGCTTATTTTATATCTGCTCATATAAGAAGTAGTGATTGCTCTCGACTCAGTATGGATGGACAAAACTTTAATTAACAAAGATCTAAAAGATTTACATTAATTTCAGACGAGAGAAAGTTGACAGACCAGAAGGTATTTTAAAGGAACACTCTACTGGAACGACAGATTTAGACCAGGTCATGAATGCAGGGATATTTCAACACAATGGTGAACTCAGTAAAAAAGTTTCATGTTGGCCACCTCACAAGCATTGTAAATTGTCTTATAATATTTACACATTCAATTAAACGTTATAGAGGTTTATTCAGACATAGCAGTCACATCATGATTTATTTCTTCAACTACTTTTGCAAAGCTGTGTCAAAACTGTGGAGTTTTGCCACAATATCATTGTAGTTTTGGAGGAAAAAACATATAATGACCTCTATACGTGATTATACTCTAAGATCAATTGGTATGAACTCACAGGTGATGCCTCCTCTGATTACTGTCTTTATGTCATGGCGGTGCTGGGTGCCCACCTTGGCTCCACTCCTCCTGGTGTGCATGGCCACTGCTTCCCAGGCTCCATTTCCCCAACAGCCTGATCCACCTACGTCGATCTTCTTCTGCCTAGCAATGTTCCCTTCTTAACACAGGCTGAGGTCTACTTCCTGCCAACAGTGCTTCTCACATGTGAATGAGATTTACATTATCCAACTTAGTAAATACATTTTGAGTTTTTCTGGTTCCTTTTATGTGAGAGTTTCCTGCACAGCCCATGGGACACTGGAGAAGGATGTTTCCTCCATGAGGACTACCATCTCTCCCACTCCCGTCCTCTCATCTCATGTCTCCCATCTAGACAGTATGACATCTACACTAACAACAAAATACATCCTGTAGCAATTTGGGTAGTTTAATATCTTTGTGTCTAACTTACCACCTATGTATAAATGCATCAGTTGGCTCATTTATTAAGACTAGCATTTTCCACACCAGTCTTAAGTAAGTGTCCGTACTGCTGGTGGAAATGCCAAAGTTATGTGGAGGCACAGGCTTCTACATAACTTTGGCACTTCCTCCAGCAGGCCATGCAGTTAAATATACACCAACTGCCTTGTTGACGTTGATTTAAAACATTTTCAATGCCAAAATGAGAAGTGCCTGCTTGTCCACCACACCCCATTTTCTGGAAAAGTGGCATGAGCAGCAAAAAGTCTCAGATTTTGCAGCAAAATGGCATGCGACAAAATCTGCGACTGATATACACCACAAAAGTGGCATATATAAGTTCATAAATGAGCCAGGAATCTTTTTAAAATCACCACAACCAAAGAGACAGGAAATGTAAAAAAAAAGTAGCAACTTATGAATTAAAGGAATTATACACCAAGAAAAATTTGTGTTCCCCAATGGAAGAT
The DNA here is from genome assembly GCA_900303285.1 of Rhinella marina. NCBI lineage: Eukaryota > Metazoa > Chordata > Amphibia > Anura > Bufonidae > Rhinella > Rhinella marina. Next base: position 12,136 of record ONZH01020514.1, read on the forward strand.
TGCAGCTGTCTTGCCATTCTGTCCACTTGATGTAACTTTGTCACAAACAAAATAAATTGCAAAAAAATAAAAATAATTAAAAAAAATGTACAAAACAGCTACTATGCTACAAAAATCTACAGTTTTTTTTCCACGAAACCACACAGTATTATGTATAAAAATACAATGTAATCACTTTAAACAAAAATTGTGTGAACATTCCCTTATGACAATATGGCCTCATGCACACGATCGTATCTGTTTTTCGGTCCATGTACATCCCACATTTTCCCCCTGTGTACATCCAGCCTTATGTTAGAAATGTCTATTCTTGTCCGCAAAACAGACATAGAGATGCAGACAGCACACAGCTGCATTTTCCATTCCCATTGAAATGAATGAATCAGCTGTCGATCTGCAAAAAAAATGCAGATCGGATGTGGACATAAAATACGGTTGTGTGCATGGGCCCTTAAATGTACTTTACAAAAAAAAACGTATAAAACTTAAATAGTTCATACTTACCACACATGTCCATGTTCACTGTTGAGTGCGACTGTCCAAAAATGTCCAGAAATGTCCAAAGCTGCAAGAATGTGACAATCCATTTTTGCATGTATATTAAGAGGTATATAATGTATGGATAGAATTTTCTATCAACCTATACAAATTATAACCCTAATCAATGATCACATAACCCTAAACCTAATCTATTGTATTAACTAATACGTTTTTGGCACTATCTAGAAACTATCATATAAGGTGACAGTGGTGAATATTTCACTTCTGACAGAGACCTGTCCTATCAGTCAGTACTGTGTAGGACCTCCTTCTTCATTGATAATCGCCATCTCTATGAATGTAGCATGTATCAGGAATAGCTACAGACACAGTCACTGGATTTTATGTTAAAGATCAGGTATGGACAGCATAGAGACGGTATAAATGTACAGACTTTGCTAATATTTGTATGATGTTGGAAAGGAAAGGATGGAGTCAAGGGCCGAAACAGTGTCTCCCTTTTGTAATGTAATATCACGGTGGCTGGTCCTCTCACTCTCTAGTTCGTACCAGAGTGAAAATGAAGGTGAACCCAGCTGTACAGTTGATGTTATAGAGCCTAGGAAACAGCAGGGCAATGAGCAAACTACAGTTTATTGGCATTTAGCTTTACAGTTGCATTCACGATAAGCAAAGGCATAAATGCTGAACGGTTACATATCTGTTACACCAAGGTCCAGCACTTACAGTTCTACAAAGAGCTGCTGTAACAAAATGGAAGCAGGTTCACTCCCTCATGAATCTCCCCTTCTCATAAACGAGGACTGTGGTCAGTTTACTTCTCTTTGTTCAAACCCTTAGGCCTCTTTCACATGGGCGAGATTTCTGCGCGGGTGCAATGCGTGATGCGAACGCATTGCACCCGCACTGAATCCTGACCCATTCATTTCAATGGGGCTTTTCACATGGGCAAATTTTTTTACACATCAGTTCGCCGTTGCGTGAAAATCGCAGCATGTTCTATGTTCTATATTTTCATGCAGCCCTGGCCCCATTGAAGTGAATGGGGCTGCGTGAATAACGCATTGCATCCGCACTTGCGTGCGGATGCAATGCGTGATTCACTGATGGTTGTTAAGAGATGTTGTTTGTAAACATTCAGTTTTTTATCACGCGCGTGAAAAACGCATCAAAACGCTTTGCACCCATGCGGAAAAAAATGAACGAACGTACGCTACTTTTGACTGCGATTGCGTGCGGATTGGTGCGGATGCGTGCGGATTTTCCGGAACGCATCCGGTCTGAATCTGTGACGCCCATGTGAAAGAGGCCTTAGGGTGCCTTTCCATGTGGCAGAAATCTGCTAGAAAATACACCGCATAAATACTTAACCCCATGTTATCATAAGGGGTTGAAAAGTGTTAATCCCTGCCCTGTGTTCCATTGTACTACATAAATAATAATTTATTGTGGCTTTTCTAGAGCAGAATGTCTCCATACATTTCAATAGAGGATGTAATCCACCACAAAATCCGTACCTGCATATTTCCGGATTTTTCCCTGACGTGGGAAGGCATCATTATGACTGTAGCTAAGTCTTGAGACTGTTTCACTGCTGCTACAGAGTCTCTCTTCCTATGCAGACATCACTACACTCAGTGGCCTTCTTCATCTACATCGCCAGGTTGGGGAACAATAGACATAAGTGAGTCTGCCCAATTCTATTCTACATCACAACCACTCTGCAAGGGTATCAGGCCATGGAATCACAGAGTTCTTAGAGGTTGCCATGGAACCTTGAAGACAAACAATGATTTCCAGGCCTTCCACATACACTGTACTTTGGGCAGGACCTAATAGGCATTATGTCAGATTTACTGTAACTGATATAATATACTGGAATACAGAAGGTTTGCGGTGTATGAGTGATCAGAGATTTGCAGGTTTATTTTTTAAAAAGTAGATGTAATTACTATTGCAATGTCCATAGCAACTCATACAATAAAATGTTTACGTTATTTATTCTGCATGGTGAACATCTTAAAAAAAGCTAAAAAACAAAAAAATTGTATATCTTCCAAAAAGGCAATGAAAAATACAACTCATCTGGAAATACATACCCTCGCACAGCTCCATGGATGGTAAAAATAAGAATGTTGTGAGTCTTTTAATGCAGTGACTAAAAAAAACATATTTTCCGAAATAAAGAGTTCTTACTGTGCAAAAGCAGAAAAACAAATAAAAAACTATAAAGATGGTATTACCATAATTGGACTGATCCACAGAATAAACTTATCATTCTCTTTTACCACACCACAAACATTATTAAAAAAACAATGGCAGAATTGCTATTAAAATGATATACAGTACATTAGATGTAACTCAAAATGGTGTGATTTGAAAATAAAACTCATCCTGCAAAAAACAAGCCCTCATATGGCTATATTGTGTTACAGCAGCAGCTGCGGTAAGCTGCAATTACTCTTCTTACCTGAACCCTATTCCCACTGTCTTCTTGCGGCGGGTCTCCTCCATGTAGGTTGCGACCTGCTTGAAACTGTATTAACCCTTTCTACCCCGGAGGTTTTTCGGTTTTGTGTTTTCGTTTTGCGCTCCCTGCCTTGATACAGCCATTACTTTTTTATTTTTCTGTTCACATAGCTGTATGATGGCTTGCTTTTTGCAGGACAAGTTGTACTTTCCAACGCCACCATTTAATATGGCATACGGTGTAGTGGGAAGTGGGAAAAAAATTCCAAATCGGGTGAAATTGCAAAAAAAACACAATTCCGCCACAGTTTTACAGGTTTTTTATGTACGGCGTTCGATATGCGTTAAAACTGACCAGTTACTTTCATTCTACAGGTCAGTACGAATCCGGCGATACCTAATATGTATAGTTTTTCTTGCATTTTGATAGTGATAAAAATTTTTTTTTCCCAGTTCTTGACCCCTATAACTTTTTGGTATTTTTGTGTACGGAGCTGTATGGGGGCTCATCTTTTGTGGGGCGATCTGAACTTTTTATTGATACTGATCTGGGGTGTGTATGACTTTTTGATCCCTTTTTATTTATTTATTTTTTTTTTAAAGGGTTTCTGTCACCAGTTTTGGGCATATCAAACAGGATGACATTTGCAATGTGCAAATGTCACCTGATGCCCGATCTGGTAATCATTTTTGTTTTGGTGTCCCCGTTTTTCAGAAAAATACACTTTTATGATATGCAAATTAGGCTTACTAGGTGCAAGGGGCGGTAACCCTGCACCTAGTAACACCGTTTCCCCACCTCTAGGGACGCCTCCTTTCTTGTAAAGGACAGGGCCAGGCAGCTCGCACTAACTGCTGCCAGCCCTGCCCATGTTCCTAATCCCACGCCTGCAGAACTGGATGGCATAATGTTCTGCATCATTGGACCCTTTTATCAACCAAAGGAAGGCATTGGCTTTTAAATTAACACAACCATTCACATCAAACACCTTGTGGAAGACTGGGAAAAAAGGATAACAGTGAATATATGATAGGGTCATCCCATTCCCACAGGGGTTTTGTCTAGGCTCAGGCTTATCCAGGGAACAGTGAAAATATGTAAGCCACTCTTGCATGATTGTTGTGGACAAAATTCCAAATGTACTGTACATTAAAAGAGTTGTCTCACTTTAGCAAGTTAATACAAGGCACTTACTAATGTATTGTTATTATCCATATCGCCTCTTTTGCTGGTTTAATTCATCTTTCCATTTCCATTATACATTGCTCATTTCCAGGGGTTACGTTCGCCATTGCGGCACAGAAAGGAGGTGTCGGGGAGTTGTTGTGCATGCATGCCTATGTGTACTCCCACAGTCGCGGCCACCAGAGAGGCCAGTGCTTATTACTATAGTGTGAAAGCATGACCACCAGATTTGCTGGACTGCAAAGTAGTCATAACCCCTGGACAAGAGCAGTGTATAATGTAATGGAAAAATAAATCAAGCCAGCAAAGGAAGTTATTAGAGATGAGCGAATGATCAAAGATTTGTTTCGGCAAATATTCGCAGAATTTTTAAAAAGATTCGGCTCGGATAAGATTCAATTCGGTCCAAGTTGTGCTAAAAAATATTAGTGTTCTGTGAACATTCCCGCGAATACGTACGCATGAGTGTATAAAGTGCGTACGAAGCTGTAGCGTATTATCGTCTAGGCCCGCACAAATAATGAACATACAGTAAAAGTACGCTACTTAACTGAATACATACGCATTAGCGTACAAATTATCAGATGCATAGCATTAGCATACAAATTATATGATGTGTACATAGTGTTAGCGTACAAAGATTTAAGAAGATTCTTCCAAAGCGAATCTGAAAAGATTTGGATTCACTTTAGTGTAGGAAAAACAAAGATTCGTAACGAATCTGCGAAGCGGCGAATAGATTCGCTCATCTCTAGAAGTAATGTAGACAATCACAATACATTAGTAAGTGCCTTGTATTAACTTTGTCTACAAGATGAATGCTATTTGCTGAAGTGAGACACCACCTTTAAGAAAGCCCAACCAAGGCTTAGGGTTCCTGTTAAACCAAGGAAGGGATGAACATGAAGAGGAGAAAATCCCAATGGTGGATCCAGTGGAGGGAACACACTGTGCCATATGTAGCATGATAGGAGAAGTTGTTGTAGCAGGTTCCTTAATGTCTATCCATGCCAAGAGGTCTTGCTGGGTCAGAAAGATAGTGGAGCTCTAACTATAACAAAATGGAGGTAGTAGCAACAGAACTAGGTGGGAACATCATAGACTTGACGAATAGTCAGGGGTGTTTAAACTAACCAGCGGGATAACATCACAGGTCTGTTACAGGAGATGTAACAAAGCCAGGCCAAGGAGAGAAGTGAGACAAAGTGTGGTGGGACTCAGCACAGGTGAGTAACAGATCAATTTGTAACTGCTCTTCACTCTAGTCAAGAGATGATGATCCTGGACAATTTTTCAGAAATGTAATTAGATCCTCCATACTACTGTCTTCAACCATTGCCTATTCTGTGGAGATACTGTATGAACAAATTAAACCTATTATGCCAAGCCATCTGATTCTATTCTATTCTAGTCATCTAGTCTTCTATGTCATAGTTCTTGAGGGGTGGAAATGTTGAATAACTTGCTCTACGGGTGTACATACGTGCAAAAAATGAATGATTTAATAAATAATAGTTATCATTTCCGCTTGTCACAAAGTTCTGTATTTCATATACTAACATACATTTTAATTACATTTTGTTTGAAATATAATTCTTAGAGAAATAAAATGGAAAAACAATAATTTCCGTTTATTATTTCTCAAGGTCTCCAAAGTCTTCTTTTTTAGGAAAGAAAAAGGTATAAAACTGTAAAATAGCTAATTAAACATTTGCAATGCTATAAGCCTAAAGGTGTCATAAAGTAACTAATTTATCAGTATTTCATTTAAATTCATTACACTTTTTTTTTTGTCTGTGATGCTAAACAAAACTGCTTTGTGGCGAACGGTAATTAAGGCTGAACGTACTAAGTAGTGTGTTGGGAATTGAATTTATAATGGCAGCTGTGTGCATAATTTCCTTTACACCACCTTAAATGTTTTCTCTTAAGTTCTTAGGTGTCAATAGTATTGCTTGTCACAAGATAATATAGCCATAAAAATACATAAATTAAAGGGTTTCTAACTATAAAATGTTTTCAGATCCCTACAACTCAATGAAATGTAGAGGAGGGTTTAAGCATTAGTCAGACACTTTGCAAAGAGCAGGAAATTGCTCTTAAAATCCTGGTTGCTGATTTAGCTCTTTCAGGATTTTTTTTGCCCAGCTATGTTTTTATATTAATTTCCAGCTTGTCCAGATGGATTTTTGGGGCTTGAGTGTCTCAAGATTTGTGATTATAAGAATGGTTCTCCAATGCAACCACATCACAGGACAAAGCCAATGCTTTCCTTGCTGGACCGGAGCCATATGTAACCAACGTCTGTATATCAGTCACTCTTCCAGCACAAACATATTCCAGGATTTCTAAAATCTTCCCTTAGAGGGGTCAGAAACATTAACACTGCTGCTGCTAGAAGGGTCTGCAATATTTTCAAATGCCAAAACAGCATGGTTCATTCTGTAATGGAACAGTTAATAGGAAAAGCTTCAAGGGCTAGAAAAGATCAGTTATTTTATGTACAGCATAATATGAATAAAAGAATATTATAATTTTTTTAAAATCTCAGTAACCTATTAAATCGGTATTATATTTGTAATAAAAAACACCATAATATTTAAATAAAGAGCGGAATATCAACAATAATTAATTATACAAAACCTGACAAATCCTGTGTAATCTTGATAGATTGGACCTCAATTGAAGGGGTAATTCTCAAACTTTGCAAGACATCTAAGACAAGAAAAAAATTTCCAATCCTCAGGAGTTTATGTATTCTAATGAGAACATCAGACTTTAGAAAATCCATTGTCAAAAATATCCAAAGCTAAATATGAGTTAGCAGTTTTTTTGTGAATGAAGGTAAGATTAGTCTTGTGTCAATATACTATTCTGTATTCAAACAGACTGACTGTAAGCAATGGGGCAAATTATCATTGTATTGTCAAGTACTTTGGTCTTTAATTTTATACATGTTTCATGTATTATTATAATAAAAAAGATAATTTTATGCAATTCTAAATTTTCTAATTTGGTTAACCCTAAATATAAACTCTAAATATAATAAAAAATGATAAGTACCATTATGTGACCCTATGTTGAAATTTAGACGTCCACAAGGAAATATAACAACTGTAATCTCAAAGAAGGTCCTGGGCTGAGATTATCATGTGTTATCATATTTGAAAGTACAAGAAAGTTGATTAGCTTCCACAGCTGCACCTTAGATTTTGTATTACACAGGATTCACAATGAGCAAATCATGCATTGTGTTAAAATTGAAGTTAACATTTTTTCCTGTGAACATTTAAAGCTGATTTTTATACATTTCTGTGATTCTGGTGTTACTTCATGTCCCTATACTGCCTAAACTTAAAGTAATAGTTACATGAGAAAGGGGTATTATTTTAAAACTCATAGAAAACAATTTTGTTAGAATGTTTTGCTTTTTCTTTTCCATTGACTATTATATATATAATATTGCCCTTCAGTAGCTGTCAGCACCGAGAGATAAATAGGTAATCCATTGTCAGTTTACTGCTGCTGTGAGGGGAAAATGTTATCTGTTAGTAAAATAGTATATCTATAGAATTGGGATGACAGTATGACAGCTCTACTGTGTGGTGTGTGATGCTCTAATTTAGTCACTACAGGGGGATTCTCTTTGGCGACAGTGAACAGTCTGACTGAGAAAGTCAAGGGAGGCTGTTTGACAAGGTAAATGTCCAAATAAAGATGAAGCTAAAGAGCAAGGACAGAAAGAAGAATACATGGAGTGATTTGAAAAATTATATCCAGAAAACCATCAACTCGATTTTTCTTAAAAAGGCACTCCATGTGCTGCAATATGGTGTACCCTAAAATCTTTCCTTCTATGGGACAATAGCCCCTTAACAAAGTATTCAACCAGATTTGTGTGAATAAAAGTAAAAAAAAACAAACAAAACAAAAACAAAACATCTGTATGAGGGCTCATACTGACGGCCGTTGCCTGGCTGTTCTGTGAATTGAGGTCCGCAATTTGCAGTCCCCGATGCACGGGCAACATCCGTGCAGATTCTGCAGACGGATCCAGACCCATTCAACTTGAATGGGTCCATTATCTGTCCGCACCGCAAAAAAATGTTCTATTTTTTGCTGTGCAGAGGCACAGAGAGTGCTTTTGTGGTGTTTCGTTCCTCCGTTCCACACCGCACCTTACAGATTGCAGACCCATTCAAGTGAATGAGTTTGCATACGTGATGCAGTGAGCACACGGCCAGTGCCCGCATGTTGCGGGGTGCAATATGGTCATGACCGGGGAATGGCTGTCTGCATGAGCCCTAACTATGTGAATTCAGAGGTATATTGTATAGTGTAGACCCATATAATATGAAGGTTGTTCGGAGCCACAGTGCACTTGTAGCAACTAAGGATGTGAAATGTCCATGTAAGAAATCTTTGTGAAACTATAATGTAGTTATTATTTTTATGTTACATTACACGTGGTGTTAGATGCTGCTTCTTTGTCGTGCATTTTTACATCTTCACAAGAAAAAATATACCGTAAAACACCACCTTGCTTTTAAAGCTTTGAAATAACATGGTTTTGTGTTGCATTGTGCGAATGGATTTTCTTTACTCATTTGTAACATTTGACACCTCCAGAAAAAAAATACAGCAAACATACAGCAGCAAAATATGGACAAAATATATAACCGTGTATCCATCTTTTAGAGAACTAAGCATAGAGAACATAAGATGATGCTGGTCCAAAACATAGAAGGATTTTGGCAAAATGTGTACTTTTATGTCAAATATCGTGACACTTCTTATTTTCCAGACATGAGTAATCCTTTGTAAAGTATGTAATGCATGGAACAAAATTCAGTGTAAGGAATAAAGTTCAAAAGACTATGAAAGATTCAGCACTAAAAGTTCAAAATGGAATAGTTACAAAGTGTCGATAGTATTAATCATTATTTTTATATTATTATTATTATTATTATTATTTATTATTATTATTATATTACATTTCGTGATGAGTGAAGTTTAAAAATTTGATTCCATCGATTGGCCGAACTTTGAGAAGAAATTTGATTTGTTATGAATTAATTCATCATGAATCATTATAAATCAGGTATACCCATATGTCATGATAGCTGAGGGAATGTATGCAGCGGGTTGCTGCGTTGAGCTAGCTCAATACGCAGCGGGTGCTGGCTGTATCATACAGCACACATCCAGCCACAATGACAGGGAATGGAGATCCCACCGAACCCCATCATTTAACCCCTCAGATGCTGCAACCAACACCGATCTCTGATCAGTTACCATGGCAGCCTGGATGATTTTGAAGTTTCCCATAGCTGCCATGGTAACCTCCCTGCTTCACTGTGCACGAGGCAGAGCTCAGCAAGGAGCCCGTCAAAATGCTATTCACCCTAAAAGATCTCTATTAGGGTGAATAGTTCAAGGGATCAAAAGATGGTGGGGTTAAAAGTGGGTACTGTAAAAGTAAAAAAATAAAATAAATTAAAAGTTTAAATCACCCCCTTTCCCAATTTTACATTATAAAAATTTATAAACGAAAAAACGAACATTCGAAAATGTCTGAACTATTAAAAGATTAATAAAAATGTCACGTGAACTGAACACCGTAATAGAAAAAAAATTAAAACACATCATTCACTGTTTTTTGGTCAATTTTTCTCCCACCCCAAAATTTAATAACAGTGATCAAAAAGTCATATGTACCACAAAAATCGTACCAATAAAATCTAAATTTTGTCCTGCAACAAACCCTCATACAGCTCTGTAGACTGAAATATAAAAATGTTATAGCTGTAAGAAAATTTAGATTTACAAATAATGGAGAATGTTCAAAAACAGACTGAGAATAAATATAAAAATGTACACGTCAAAATTTTAAATGGCTCTGTTCTGTCAGATGGAAAACTACTGAAAAAACAGAAATTATTTTTTTAACACTGTAGATATGAATCCCTTTAAAAAAGAATAATTTCCATATTCCAAGTGTAAAATTGAAAACTACAAATATTATACTATGAACCAGATGGCATTTCGCTTTAAATGTGTATTACAGTTAATACCAGATGGGCCGAACATGGTGGATGGATCAAACATTGCTGCAGGATTATTGCCATGAGGGACAGGAGCCTGAAAACTAACTGCCATATAATATGGTTGCCAAACATAGGCTGTTACTGGTATGGGGTTTGGCTGGTTAGGTGCGTAGCACAATATGCAAAGTATTGCTGTTGTGGCCTGCAATCTCCGGAAAATGCCCCTTTTATAATTAAACTAGTAGAAAGACCCGGCTTCGCCTGGGTATATTTCTTCTATTTATTTAATGTTTCTGTGTGTCATTGCACAGAGAAAGTCAATGCAGCTGACAGAAATTGATTTTTACCTTCATTTTTTCAATCCCTATTGGCTGCGGAGTGGGAGGGGGTGTGGTTTAATGGGACACGGGGGGGGTTAAGTCCTTCATTTCAGGGTGGCCTGAATTATAGGTTAATGCCATGGTAATTTGAGGACACACAATGGGTAGCAGTGGAAGAAAACATTGCTTTGCGCGGGTATATTTAATCTATTTCATTTAATGTTTCTGTGTGTCGTTGCAGAGAGAAAGTCATCCTCCCTCCCATCCCTGCAGCTGACAGATGTTGATTTTTACCTTCAATTGTTCAATCTCCATTGGCTGCGTAGTGGGAGGGGGTCATGGCCTGACTGAGTCGGGGGCGTGACGTTGCAAGACCAGGGGCGGGGTTTTAAGTCCTTCTTTTGATGGTGGCCAGAATTACAGGTCGATGCCATGGTAATTTATGAGGACACGCCATGGGTAACAGTGGAAGAAAACATTGCTTTGCACGGATATATTTAATCTATTTCATTTAATGTTTCTGTATGTTGTTGCAGAAAGAAATCCAACTTCCCTCCCACCCCTGCAGCTGACAGAAGTTGATTTTTACCTTCATTTTTTCAATCCCCGTTGGCTGCGGAGTGGGAGGGGGCGTGGCCTGACAGAGTTGGGGCGTGGCTTAGCAAAGCGCTTCGCATAGGTGCATTTAATCTATTTCATTTAATGTTTCTGTGTGTCGCTGCAGAATGGCTGCGGAGTGAGAGGGGGCGTGGCCTGACAGAGACGGGGCGTGGCTTAGCAAAAGGCTTCGAACGGTTGTAGTCTATAATTAGTCTATTTCATTAGTCTATTTCATCTGGGGCGGGGGTCAGAGTGGCATGAATTACAGGTCGATGACATGGTAATTTATGAGGACCCGCAATGGGTAGCAGTGGAAAAAAACATCTTTTATTAGTACTGAATGGTCGTAGTCTAAAATTAGTCAATTTCATCTACGATTTTTGTGTGTCGTTGCAGAGAGAAATTCACCCTCCCACCCCTGCAGCTGATTTTTTTCAATCCCGGTTGCCTGCGGAGTGGGAGAGGGGCGTGGCCTGGCAGAGTTGGGGGTGTGGTTTATCAAGATGCTTCGAACGGTTGTAGTCTGAAATTAGTCTATTTCATCTAAAATTTTGTGCGTCATTGCAGAGAGAAATTCACCCTCCCACCCCTGCAGCTGACAGAAGTTTATTTTTCCCTTCATACTTTCAATCCCTTTTGGCTGCAGAGTGGGAGGGGGCATGACCTGACAGAGTTTGGGGTGTGGCTTAGCAAAGCGCTTCGCATAGGTGATTTAATCTATTTAATTTAATGTTTCTGTGTGTCGTTGCAGAATGGCTGCAGAGTGGGAGGGGGCGTGGTCTGACAGAGTTGGGGGCGTGACTTAGCAAGACAATTCGAACAGTTGTAGTCTTATCTAAAATTTTTGTGTGTCGTTGCAGAGAGAAATTCACCCTCCCACCCCTGCAGCAAACAGAAGTTTATTTTTACCTTTATTTTTTCAATCCCCGTTGGCTGCGGAGTGGGAGGGGGCGTAACCTGACAGAGTCGGGGGCGTGGATTAGCAAGACGCTTCACATGGGTGTATTTAATCTATTTCATTTAATGTTTCTGTGTGTCATTGCAGAAAGAAAGTCAACCTCCCACCCATCCCTGCAGCTGACAGAAGTTGATTTTTACCTTTATTTTTTCAATCCCTGTTGGCTGCGGAGTGGGAGGGGGCGGGGCCTTACAGAGTCGGGGCGTGGCTTAGCAAAGCGCTTCGCATAGGTGCATTTAATCTATTTCATTTAATGTTTCTGTGTGTCGTTGCAGAATGGCTGCGGAGTGAGAGGGGGCGTGACCTGACAGAGACGGGGCGTGGCTTAGCAAAAGGCTTTCGAACGGTTGTAGTCTATAATTAGTCTATTTCATCTAAAATTTTTGTGTGTCGTTGCAGAGAGAAATTCACCCTCCCACCCCTGCAGCAAACAGAAGTTTATTTTTACCTTCATTTTTTCAATTCCCATTGGCTGCGGAGTGGGAGGGGGCGTGACCTGACAGAGTCAGGGGCGTGGATTAGCAAGACGCTTCACATGGGTGTATTTAATCTATTTTATTTAACCCCTTCACCCCCGGAGCTTTTTTCGGTTCTGCATTTTCGTTTTGCGCTCCCTGCCTTCAAACAGCCATAACTCTTTTATTTTTCTGTTCACATAGCTGTATGAGGGCTTGTTTTTTGCCGGGACAAGTTGTACTTCCAACGCCACCATTTATTATTGCATATGGTGTAGTGGGAAGCGGGAAAAAAATTCCCAAACCGCGGTGAAATTGCAAAGAAAACGCTATTCCGCTACAGTTCTACGGGTTTCTTATTTACAGCGTTCGATGTGCATTAAAACTGATCCGTTACTTTCATTCTACTGGTCAGTACGAATCCGGCAATACCTAATATGTATAGTTTTCCTGCGTTTTCATAGTGATAAAATAATTAGAAAGTTGCCCTTTTTTTTTTTTTTTTTTCCTTGTCAAATCTTGACCCCTATAACTTTTTGGTATTTATGTGTACAGAGCTGTATGGGGGCTCATTTTTTGTGGGACGATCTGAAGTTTTTATTGATACCATTCTGGGGTGTGTATGACTTTTTGATCACTTTTTATTTAATTTTTTTTAGAAAAAAAAAGCGACAAAAAACGGCAAATCGCCATTTGGACGCTTTTTTCCGCCACACAATTCGCTGTATTGGAATTTTTTTTTTTATATTTTAAAAGTACGGGCGTTTTCGGTCACGATGATACCCATGATGTCTATATTTATTGTTATTTAGGTATTTATTTTTACTTATACGGAAAGGGGGGTGATTTGAACTTTACATCTTTTTTATTTTTTATATATTTTTTAACTTTTTTTTTTAATTTTTTTTTTACTATTAGGAAAGCTCAAATATGGGCTTATATATTGTGGCTTTTTTTTTTTCTTTATGAGCAATTCTGGGTTTTATAGACTCAGAAAGACATGAATTGCTCATTCTTATCCTGGCCTGCCATCTAGTGGCCAGAATAAGAATTGCACTTTGAAAACTGTAATCCTCACCAGCGAGGATTACAGTTTTCATATGGTGTACAGACACCCCGATTGGCCACACGGGGTGTCTGTACACCACCCGGAAGCGAACGCTTCCGGGTTTAGCCGCAACTAGATGCCGTGATCACGTGTGATCACGGCATTCTAGTCAACCCGGAAGACGCCGCCGATATAGTAGGTAGCGGCAAGTCTCTGCTGTTAGAAACAGCAGAGACTTGCCGGCCATGACGCCCGCCGCACCCGCGAGCGGGCGCCATGTGCCCGCATCGCCCCAGCGCCGTACATGTACGGCGCTGGGGGTGAAGGGGTTAATGTTTGTGTGTGTTGTTGCAGAAAGAAAGTCAACCTCCCACCCATCCCTGCAGCTGACAGAAGTTGATTTTTACCTTTATTTTTTCAATCTCTGTTGGCTGCGGAGTGAAAGGGGGTGTGGCCTGACAGAGTTGGGGGTGTGGCTTAGTGAGACCTGGGGCGGGGGTTTTAAGTACTTCTTTTAGGGTGGCCTGAATTAAAGGTCAATACCATGCTTATTTATGAGCCCACGCAATAGGCAGCAGTGGAGGAAAACATCTTTATTACTACTGAACTGTAGTAATAGAAAAACACATAAGTTATATTTATGGTAACCAGAATACCTTTAACATTGTCAGTGAATAGAAATGGATGAGATCCTCAGCTGCTGATAATTACCTGGTTGTTATGGAAACCTGCCCTCCCCGTGTGTGCCTTTGCAGAGAATGGCAGTTGGAGTTTAAAGTTCCCAGTTGTAATGTTGGCTAATGGAGATCATATTTTGGGAATATCTCAGGAACGGTATGTCCTAGAGAGATGAGACTTGGTCTAAAACCTTCCCGGACACCTGATGTACCTGTGTGCCGAATTTGGTGAAAATCGGTCCAGTAGTTTGGTCGCGCATAGAGAACAGACAGACAGACAGACAGAAACTCATTTTTATATTATTAAGAGATAAAAGGGCCAAATGGGGCCAATAGTTGACCACTATATACATTTTACCTAATAATTAAAGATACACTTACCTTTAACAGAGATAATAGTAACGAGTGGCTCACCTCCAGATATGGCAAATGGATTAGGGGTGCTCTAGTCTCAGTGCTTTCCACCCCCAGAAAGCGGAAATATGTATGCTAAGAAGGTAATTTGTAGTGAGACGAGCACACCTTTATCTGGTATTGTTCAATCGTTGCGGGCAATATAGCTGATGTAAAAAAATTACCTTTATTGTATATATCAAATATATCATATAAATACCCCTTTAAAATCGATAATAGTTATGAACTGGCGCCAGTGTGTCTATACATATGTCTAATATACCACTGGTAATCAATACCTATTAGTAGCACATTGCAACGTATAGCTGGATACAGAATTAAAAATTAAAAAATGAGGATACATAAAAATAAAAATTGAAAGAAGAAAAAAGAAAAAAGAGTGCACTATATGTACAAATTCATAAAAATGCGACAGTCTATGGAGTCTTTTGGCTGGTTGTAATCACATAAGGTGCATGCTCTCTTGAATTTTGTAATCAAACCGATTTTTCATATACCGTTAATTCATTGATTTCCCCCAGGGGATTGCGCTGTAATTGACAGGTATACCTGAATGATAGTAATAAGACTCAGTACATTACCAATCCCGATCTCCTGGATATTACACCGGCCTTCAGTGTTCTCTTGCAGTGCGGGCTGTGTATTGGAGTTACTGCCGGAACGGGCCTCCTGCGTATGGGGATCGCGCGTGGTTTGTGTGGATTGAGTGTGCTGTATGGGTAATAAAGGATGGTTGCTCTCCTGTCGGCGTTTTCGATGTGGTAATAGCAGGTCTATCCTCCCAGACGCGTTTCGGGGTCTATGACTAGTAGTCTGCCCCTTCCTCAGTGGTGGTTAGACCTGCTTTCAGTTAAGGATTTTATACTCCATTTTTTAACTAGTGGGGTGGAATTTTCTTTAATTGATTTCAGGTGTATTCTCTATTTGTTTTATGGTAGAGGGAATAAACATTATTTATTTAGTAGCAATAATGACATCTCTCTACTGGAGATTATGTTTCGAGATACCACTCCATAGGTAACTTGTAAATACATTTCTCTATAGGTATAAATGGTCGGTATAGATAAAGACTATAGAAAATGGTCTCATTGATATCTAAATATTTTGCTCAAAGTTAGTCTATAACAATAAATATAAATGAAAAATAGCAAATCAATACATCCGTTAAAACATGGAAATACAATAATAATTATAGATACAATAATTCAAATATGTGGTATATCTTCCATTGTATGTCTCACTGCCTGATAAATCTAAAGTTTATGTAAGGATATCCCTAATCACATATAATAATTTATGATATCTATTTGGTTAGATTTTATATTTATCGTATCTTCCTGATAGGGCTATATGTTTAGAGTCCTATCTAATGTTTTTAGTGTGTCAATATCTTATTTTTAAAATTTTTCTCTTTGTCTTCTTTTCCTTTATAGGTGATAGTGAAGACTGAAGTCGATCTGGTGAGTATAATCAATATTCATGTCCATATGTTTCTGTTTCTATTTATAGCTCCTTTTTTTCAATTTATGTTTTACTTATTTACAGGTGAGGAAATGAGGGGTGGGGTGAGAAAAATGGTCATGGGGCATCTCTCTTCTAGGAGACATTTGTCATTTAATTGTACAAATAAAAGGTCTAATTTGTTCAACAGAAAAATAATATCAAATACATATATGTTGGCTCAGAAATTGAATAGTTATTTGCAGTTAGATAGGCCCATTGCTCAAACTGAAAAATTGGCCTGGTAAGGAGGGGGTAAACACTCTGGTAATGAAGTGGTTAATTAATACACTGCACGGTCATATTTTTTAAAATTAAAACATAGACCCAAACTTATCCCTTTTTGGTGGCAGATGCCTTCTTCTCTGTCTTATGACCTGTAAAATTGTGGCTGCCATTTTGTGGCTGCGACTACAGGAGGCCTTTGTAACTACTGGGTCACTATAGGAGGCATTATACCTACTGGAGGTACTACAGGGGATCATTATAACTACTAGGGGCATCTTAACTACTGGGCACTACGAGGGACATAATAATTATTGGTGGCACTTTATGGGGAATTATATTTACTGAGGGTATTAAAGAGCTTTATAGTTACTGGGGCACTATAAAAGGCATTATAACTATTAGGAACTCCTTAATTACTCTTATTATTAGTATTATAATTACTGAGGACTCTACAGGGAGGCACAATAACTACTGAGGTACTACACAAGGTCATTATAATTATTGAGGGCACTATAGGGGGCATAATATCTATTGGGGGTACTAGAGGGGAGCATTATAACTACTGGGGCAATATAGAAGACCTTATAGCTGCTGGGGGTACTACAAGGGGGTATTATAAGTACTGAGAGCTCTACGGGGGGCCTTATGGATGGGCTTTATTACTACTGGAGCACCTTAGGGGGTTGTATTACTACTGATTGCACTTTATGGGGCCTTATTACTAATGGGGAAACTCTGGGGAGCTTGATCACACAAACGCAAATGCAAAAACTGTATATAATAATGTGCAGGATTTAACTATAAATAGTATTTAATCTATTCTATGTAATAAAATTGATTATTTTTTTTAGGAATAATGTACAACTGAATATAAATTCAAGGCATGATGGTTTCTTTTCGCCATGTCTCAACTTCCTCACTTGGCTGTCTTCCTCCTCCTCCTGGTGCCCCAACAGTGATATCCTACTGCTACCTACAATACTGTGTCCACTATGCTCCCCAATGATATACTATACTGAAGAAATAACAGTGCCATACAGAGTCCCTAAAGTGCTGCCAAAAGTCCTAATAGTAATAATTATCTCCAATAATGTATCTCCCTACAGTGATAATACGCCTTGTGTGTGCCCCTATTAGTAGTAGTGCCCTCCACATTGAGCCCAATAATCACCCCCACAGTACTCCCACTATTAATAATGCCCCATGATACCTACTAGTTGTGATCAAGCTCCCCAGAGTTTCCCCATTAGTAATAAGGCCCCATAAAGTGCAATCAGTAGTAATACAACCCCTAAGGTGCTCCCAGTAGTAATAAAGCCCATCCATAAGGCCCCCCCGTAGAGCTCTCAGTACTTATAATATCCCCTTGTAGTACCCCAGCAGCTATAAGGTCTTCTATATTGCCCCCAGTAGTTATAATGCTCCCCTCTAGTACCCCCAATAGATATTATGCCCCCTATAGTGCCCTCAATAATTATAATGACCTTGTGTAGTACCTCAGTGTCGAGTGGAGAGCAGGCTGCTTTTATAGCATCATTTCTGTTTCTCTTAGGAGATGAAACTTTAGAAAGAAAGGGCTCACTCCACCAGGGATCCCTCTGCATAGCCAGAGATGCAGAGAAAAGAATAAGCATATGTGTTCACTTCAGTACATTTACTGAAGTGGGCATAGAAAGGCTGGTGGCACTAAACTAACATGATTCCTGGAATATCTGGGGATATTATCATTTTTATATTTCTAAATACAAACAATGTTTATAATTATCACTTCTTGGGATAACCCTTTTAAATAAGGAACATTAGAAAATATAGGTCTATTAGCATTTAAAGGTGAAATAAAAATGTGTTTTGTATAACTGTGAAAAGGAGCTTAGAACATGTTTTATAAACATACAGCATTATATGAATAAATAATAATATATAAATAATAATATAATATATACATACATAGTATATACAAAGCCACTTCATGTAAACTTTGACAAAAAGAAATATTTACCATTGCAGTGGAGGCTAAGCTCAGCACTTCTGTCTCGGATTCTATCATATTAAAAAGGACCAATAGGGTTACATGCTATGCTTTTATATGCCAATGGGGTCCATCAGGTGCCATCATACTTATAAATGAAAACAAAGTGGGAACATAAACCCAGTACATAACATATGAGTATGTGTGCATACTGTATAATATATCTGTATTTGATGTACTGTAACTGAACAAATGGAAAACTAATACGTTTACATGTCAATAATTTGTTGCTTACTGCCCATGGACTAGAAAAGTCCAGGTAACCCAAACGTTATGTGCAAGGAGATTTTGAAACATCCTTCAGAATTTCCCCTCTACAAAAGTGATTTTTTGTGTTATATAGGATTATTATGATCATTATCTATTTAAAGATAAATAGTATATACAAGTTTAGGTTAAGCCAATGTTGTTCACAGTAAAACAGCTAGGGCAGCGCTAAAGCTGGCCCATCAGAGCCTGCCATAAGATGATCTGTCAGACCAAGAAGTGGCGCTTATTATTAGGCTTAGTGGCCAGTGCGAAAACTGCAGGATTTTAAGTTATAGATATTGACATGGAAAATAAAAAAATAACTTCCAAAAATTCTTTAAAACTATGTTAAACAAACATGAAAACATGATTTAAACAATAGGTCATTTTCTGATTAAACATTTCCTTTAAAACAGCATCAATTGTAGGATTGTAGTCGGGTGTATGATTAACCAATTATATCATATCAAGAGATAATGATCTTCATTTTGATGAATGAAGTGTGAAACGCAACCATTAACTGAAACAGAAGCAGCTGTGTAGGAGACCTAAAACTGGGTGAGAAACAGCCAGATACTGCTACAAAGGTAGGTTTTGGAAGACAATTTCATGTCACTTCTATTTTTTAAGGTATTTTTACTTTGCAGTATTTTTCCTAAACATGCCTAAAGCTTTTGTGCAGTACTGTGTAGTGACACATATAGTGACACATAACATCATTGTGAGTATGTATTAGAACCTGCAGGCTAAAAGCAAAGTAGGGCACTGGAGCTACAGCAGCAATGTCCAGGAAATCAATTGTGGTATGGGCTACAAATGGGTTGTATGTGGATCGCAGCTGTTCAGCACATATGTGCTTAGTGTATGGCTGAATGGGTCTGTCAGAGCTTATACAGTGGAGCACCCAGAGCATGACAACATGGTCTCCGGAGCAGTGGTCAAGACTTTATCTCATCCCAGAGGCCAAGTGAGCCACCTGCAGGATAGACCACATTTCAGAGGTTTCTAATGGCAAGAGTGAGTCAAAGAGAAGAAAAACACCAGTGTCCTGGAGCAACACTGCATGACATTCCACTCAGAAAAGAGCACCTGATGCACAAGGCTGATTGACAAGTTAGCGAACGAACCCAGGTCCTGCACAATATGGTGGACATGAGCTATAGTATATAGTTGAGGCTGATACCCAGTAACTGCACCAGCTTTCCCAGTCTGTTTGTTGCCATAGCACCTGCATCTTACATAAGCATCAAAATCACATATCTAGTAACCACTTTCATCAGCAAATTCTTCCAAAGTGAAATATCTGAGTGTATGTATCCAGCCTAATTATCCCTGGTGCAAACAATTTCTAGCAGTCTTGTAGATGTCCCTAGACGTTCTGGTACACTGACTTTACCCTATCATAAATGTAAATGTATGGAGATCTACAACTGAAATAAAAGTAACGTACTAAATGTTCTATTCAATTTATCAATACAAACTGTTGTGGTCTATTAAATGGCATGAAGTCATTGAACTCTTTAAATGAGAAATACTGATAATTGACAGCAGAAAATAGCAGTGAACATACTAAAATCTTAGGAGAAACCACAGAAAATGAAGATGTGCATCATTTCCCTGTACCTATTTGAATGTCAGAGAAAACAAAGTATGACAAAGTGATTAATTCACATAAAATAATACGGTATGGAGCTGTGTAGCATACAAAGCAGTATATTAAATAAATAGCACTAGAATACTGTCAACTTTCAGATATCAGTTAAAATTACACAAAATTGAAAAAACCTGTAAAATTGTAAAGTATAAATAGAACAGTTAAAATGAAAAAAACACACACCACAACAGTAACATGATTTATGCTGAAGTATAACTCAAAACCTTACCGAGATAGAAAGAAGAAGAATATTTTATTTTTGCACACCTTTCTTAGTGTATAGCAACACAGGGCAGAATTTCAACAGTGGACATTCCATTGTGGATTTTGCTTGTGGATGTCAAAGATTTTACCCTATACATTGCAAAGGGTAAAATCTGTGGTGCAGTGGTCAATTGATGCTGCAGAGTTCTTTTGAAGCGTCATCCACTTTGCACTTGTGGGTTCTATAAAATGCAGCGAATTAGCCACGTGCAAATTCATGGTGGCAAATCTGCAACCCATATTCCATGTAGACTTATTGTTAGGCAGTAGGAAATTAAATAAACTATAGGCCTAGGCTATTCCTCAGACTTGCTTCTTTCCTTCACCATCACTGTCCTGCTATGCCATATTTATAGTCAGCACCACCTATTCTAGCAGGTTTACTTCTGGATTAACAGTATTACTAAATTGACAACTGGGTTATGATTCCCATTTGCAAAGGGATATATCATTAGAGGTGACAGATTGTTTGTAAATCAGTAATCATCACAAGTTCCATCTTCGTTAAAATTAGACAGTCTATTTCCTTTTCATCTCCATCAGGTCCAGACTGCCATGACAATTTCTCCTGACCACTGCAGAATTTGCTACATCTTTCTGTCCCTTGCTTTTTTAGCTATCAGTAATATCTATATCAAAACAAAAATATAAAATGAAAAAATACGGCAGCACAATGCAAGAGCAAAGTGGAGGTGCATAGGGACAAGGCTCCAATCATAGCCATAAAAAAGGCAGCACTCTCCAAAAGAGTAATGTGAACAAGAGTTTATTTACCCCTGTGGGATGCATCCTACAGAGGTAAATAAACTCTTGTTCACATTACTCTTTTGGAGAGTGCTGCCTTTTTATGGCTATATCAAAACAAATAAATTTAGACCACATACCAGACGCCCAAAATTAATTCAGACCTCAGATCAGGCCCCTAATTTCAAATGCAGAGCAGGCAATAAAAATATTCAACCCTAGACCAGAGCAGACTCATGTATTCACATACAATCCTCACTCCCAGTGCCCTTTTCAGATCTAGAAACCACAACACTGGGTCCTGATAGTGGATGCCAACAAAACCCAGTTCAGCAGCATCCAGGCCTGATGCAAGGCGGAGTGAGGAGGTTAGGTACACCAGCTATTGTCTATTATCAATTAATACAGTAAATAACAGCCAATTAAAAAAAATGAGACAGATGCAGGGAAAGCAGAGGTCGCTACTAATAGTAGCCAAAATGGCACAAAAAATGTTGTGATTTTTGGTCTGCTCACTGATAATATTTACCAGATACATAGTTTGTTAGATTCTGCTGCTTTGCCGAATTTTACAAAAAAAAATTACTTTGTCACAAAGCACTTTTCTTTGTAAGTAGTGAGTGCCATGAAAGGGAGCAACGATTATGTAGCCCTGCATCATCATACCCCTCAGATCAGTAAAAATAAAAAAATTAATAGAATTATACCTGCGCTCATCCATTTGATTGCGAGGAGCTGGCCGCCGCGTCTGCTGGCATGGTGACGTCATACATCACTGCGTATGTGGATTTCGTGCAAGATCTTCAATCAAGATTACACCAGACGATGCTCAAATGGATAAGGTAAGTATGATATTTTTTGTTTTTTACTCCATTTTACGTCAAATCGATTTGTTACCATGAAGCATGAGGAAATTTGGCTTTGCGGCTAATGGAATTTTCCCTGAAATTCAGATCGAATTCCACTTCATGGAGTTCGATTTACTCAACACTAATATATATATATATTTTGAAAGAGTAATGACCACCCAAAAAGTCAACAGATTTGGCTTCATTGCAAATGCTACAGTCATGGCCAAAAGTTTTGAGAATGATACAAATATTAATTTTTACAAAGTCTACTGCTTCAGTTTTTATAATGGCAATTTGCATATACTCCAGAATGTTATAAAGAGTGATCAGCTTAACAGCAATTACTTACAAAGTCAATATTTACCTAGAAAATGAACTTTATCCCCCAAAACACATTTCAACATCATTGCAGCCCTGCCTTAAAAGGACCAGCTAACATCGTTTCAGTGATTTCTCCATTAACACAGGTGTGGGTGTTGATGAGGACAGGGCTGGAGATCAATCTGTCATGATTAAGTAAGAATGACACCACTGGGCACTTTAAAAGGAGGCTGGTTCTTGGCATCATTGTTTCTCTTCTGTTAACCATGGTTATCTCTAAAGAAACACGTGCAGTCATCATTGCACTGCACATAAATGGCCTAACAGGGAAGAGTATCGCAGCTAGAAAGATTGCACCTCAGTCAACAATCTATCGCATCATCAAGAACTTCAAGGAGAGAGGTTCCATTGGCTCCAGGGCGCCCAAGAAAGACCAGCAAGCGCCAGGACCGTCTCTTAAAAGTGTTTCAGCTGCGGGATCGGGCTAGCAGCAGTGCAGAGCTTGCTCAGGAATGGCAGCAGGCAGGTGTGAGTGCATCTGCACGCACTGTGAGGCGGAGACTCTTGGAGCAAGGCCTGGTCTCAAGGAGGGCAGCAAAGAAGCCACTTCTCTCCAGAAAAAAACATCAGGGACAGACTGATATTCTGCAAAAGGTACAGGGAGTGGACTGCTGAGGACTGGGGTAAAGTCATTTTCTCTGATGAATCCCCTTTTCAATTGTTTGGGACATCTGGAAAACAGCTTATTCGGAGAAGACGAGGTGAGCGCTACAACCAGTCTTGTCTCATGCCAACTGTAAAGCATCCTGAAACCATTCATGTGTGGGGTTGCTTCTCAGCCAAGGGAATCGGCTCTCTCACAGTCTTTGCCTAAAAACACAGCAATGAATAAAGAATGGTACCAGAATGTCCTCCGAGAGCAACTTCTCCCAACCGTCCAAGAGCAGTTTGGCGATCAACAATGCCTTTTCCAGCATGATGGAGCACCTTGCCATAAAGCAAAGGTGATAACTAAATGGCTCAGGGAAAAAACATAGAGATTTTGGGTCCATGGCCTGGAAACTCCCCAGATCTTAATCCCATTGAGAACTTGTGGTCAATCATCAAGAGACGGGTG
>ONZH01020515.1:0-98626 GCA_900303285.1 Rhinella marina
GCGTACTTCCGCCTGCGGTCGAACGCCTGCGAGATGGACAGTTGTTGGGACGAGGAGTGTGAGGGTGCAGGCGAAGAGGCGGGGGAAGGGGAGGCTGAAGGAGAAGGCCCCAAAGTAGCCGAGGCAGAGGCAGATGTGGAGGTGTCCTGGCTGGAGGTCTGGACCGCAGTGGCAGCACACAACAAAGGGGAAGAGGCAGTGGCAGCAGGACCGGGCGCAGTTTGTATTGCGTTTGCTCTCTCCCACTCAGCCCAGTGCTTGACTTCCAAGTGACGCCGCATGCCTGAGGTGGTCAGATTGCTCTTCTCAGAGCCCCTACTCAGTTTTGAGTGGCAGAGTGTGCAAACCGCGCTCAGTTTGTCATCCGCACAAACATTAAAAAATCTCCACACCACAGAAGTACGAGGCCTCGATGGGGGAGCTTCGCGCGACTGCCCGCTGCCGGGAACAGCTTCGGCCGTGCTGGCTGTGGCCTCACTACTTTGTCTGGACTGTCCTCTGCCTGTGGACATCCCTCTGCCTGTGGACATCCCTCTGCCTGTGGACATCCCTCTGCCTCTGGACATCCCTCTGCCTCTTGCTGCCTTTTCGGTGCTGCGCAGACCACCACCTCTCCACTGCTTTCCCCGCTGGACATCACCCCTGGCCAAGTGGGGTCGGTCATTTCGTCATCCACCACCTCCTCTTCCTCACTCTGCTCCTCCTCCTGCCCACTGGACATTCCAACAGCCTCCCTTGATGGCAACTGCGTCTCATCATCATCATCGCTCATGATAACAGATGCTGGCTCAGGGTCCACATCAGCAGGAGATGGCGAAAACTCAAGGGTTTGGGCATCACTACAAACAAATTCCTCTCCTAGCTCCTGGGATTCTTCCGGCACATCTGAAAAAGGACCCGAAAAG
Organism: Rhinella marina; assembly: GCA_900303285.1. Classification (NCBI taxonomy): domain Eukaryota; kingdom Metazoa; phylum Chordata; class Amphibia; order Anura; family Bufonidae; genus Rhinella; species Rhinella marina. The sequence continues at coordinate 906 of ONZH01020515.1, forward strand.
AGCTCCTGGGAGGGGTCAAGGGTGGGATGACTCTGTTGGCCAGGTGTGGAGGAAGGAGGGTCAGAGTGAGACTGTGTGGATGACTGGCTGGTGGACAACTGTGTGGAAGCGCTATCGGCTATCCATTGCACCACCTGTTCAACCTGCTCAGGCCTCAACAGCGGTGTAACCCGCCCCCTGCTTAACTGTCCCATAAAGGCAGGGATTCTGGATGAGCGGGATCCTGGCTGACCCTCACCAGCACGCATTGTATCCCCACTGGCTTCAACAAGGCCCCCAACAGCATTTCCGCGCCCCCGTCCTCGTCCACGTCCTATTCCGCTAGCCCCCCGCCGCATTTTTTTTTTTTTACAATATTTTGCCTTCACAGCCGTGAAATTAGTTTGCAAGAGAACGCACAGTACAGTTGCCAGTTAAGGCCTATATATTGTATTTTTCAAGGTACACAGCCGTGTACTGAGTGATCAGACGGTGTGTATGAACAACAGTTATGAGAAATTACTTTGCAAGAGAACGCACAGTACAGTTGCCAGTTAAGGCCTATATATTGTATTTTTCAAGGTACACAGCCGTGTACTCAGTGATCAGACGGTGTGTATGAACAACAGTTATGAGAAATTACTTTGCAAGAGAACGCACAGTACAGTTGCCAGTTAAGGCCTATATATTGTATTTTTCAAGGTACACAGCCGTGTACTGAGTGATCAGACGGTGTGTATGAACAACAGTTATGAGAAATTACTTTGCAAGAGAACGCACAGTACAGTTGCCAGTTAAGGCCTATATATTGTATTTTTCAAGGTACACAGCCGTGTACTCAGTGATCAGACGGTGTGTATGAACAACAGTTATGAGAAATTACTTTGCAAGAGAACGCACAGTGCAGTTGCCAGTTAAGGCCTATATATTGTATTTTTCAAGGTACACAGCCGTGTACTGAGTGATCAGACGGTGTGTATGAACAACAGTTATGAGAAATTACTTTGCAAGAGAACGCACAGTGCAGTTGCCAGTTAAGGCCTATATATTGTATTTTTCAAGGTACACAGCCGTGTACTCAGTGATCAGACGGTGTGTATGAACAACAGTTATGAGAAATTACTTTGCAAGAGAACGCACAGTGCAGTTGCCAGTTAAGGCCTATATATTGTATTTTTCAAGGTACACAGCCGTGTACTCAGTGATCAGACGGTGTGTATGAACAACAGTTATGAGAAATTACTTTGCAAGAGAACGCACAGTGCAGTTGCCAGTTAAGGCCTATATATTGTATTTTTCAAGGTACACAGCCGTGTACTCAGTGATCAGACGGTGTGTATGAACAACAGTTATGAGAAATTACTTTGCAAGAGAACGCACAGTACAGTTGCCAGTTAAGGCCTATATATTGTATTTTTCAAGGTACACAGCCGTGTACTCAGTGATCAGACGGTGTGTATGAACAACAGTTATGAGAAATTACTTTGCAAGAGAACGCACAGTGCAGTTGCCAGTTAAGGCCTATATATTGTATTTTTCAAGGTACACAGCCGTGTACTCAGTGATCAGACGGTGTGTATGAACAACAGTTATGAGAAATTACTTTGCAAGAGAACGCACAGTGCAGTTGCCAGTTAAGGCCTATATATTGTATTTTTCAAGGTACACAGCCGTGTACTCAGTGATCAGACGGTGTGTATGAACAACAGTTATGAGAAATTACTTTGCAAGAGAACGCACAGTGCAGTTGCCAGTTAAGGCCTATATATTGTATTTTTCAAGGTACACAGCCGTGTACTGAGTGATCAGACGGTGTGTATGAACAACAGTTATGAGAAATTACTTTGCAAGAGAACGCACAGTGCAGTTGCCAGTTAAGGCCTATATATTGTATTTTTCAAGGTACACAGCCGTGTACTGAGTGATCAGACGGTGTGTATGAACAACAGTTATGAGAAATTACTTTGCAAGAGAACGCACAGTGCAGTTGCCAGTTAAGGCCTATATATTGTATTTTTCAAGGTACACAGCCGTGTACTCAGTGATCAGACGGTGTGTATGAACAACAGTTATGAGAAATTACTTTGCAAGAGAACGCACAGTGCAGTTGCCAGTTAAGGCCTATATATTGTATTTTTCAAGGTACACAGCCGTGTACTCAGTGATCAGACGGTGTGTATGAACAACAGTTATGAGAAATTACTTTGCAAGAGAACGCACAGTACAGTTGCCAGTTAAGGCCTATATATTGTATTTTTCAAGGTACACAGCCGTGTACTCAGTGATCAGACGGTGTGTATGAACAACAGTTATGAGAAATTACTTTGCAAGAGAACGCACAGTGCAGTTGCCAGTTAAGGCCTATATATTGTATTTTTCAAGGTACACAGCCGTGTACTCAGTGATCAGACGGTGTGTATGAACAACAGTTATGAGAAATTACTTTGCAAGAGAACGCACAGTGCAGTTGCCAGTTAAGGCCTATATATTGTATTTTTCAAGGTACACAGCCGTGTACTGAGTGATCAGACGGTGTGTATGAACAACAGTTATGAGAAATTACTTTGCAAGAGAACGCACAGTGCAGTTGCCAGTTAAGGCCTATATATTGTATTTTTCAAGGTACACAGCCGTGTACTGAGTGATCAGACGGTGTGTATGAACAACAGTTATGAGAAATTACTTTGCAAGAGAACGCACAGTGCAGTTGCCAGTTAAGGCCTATATATTGTATTTTTCAAGGTACACAGCCGTGTACTGAGTGATCAGACGGTGTGTATGAACAACAGTTATGAGAAATTACTTTGCAAGAGAACGCACAGTGCAGTTGCCAGTTAAGGCCTATATATTGTATTTTTCAAGGTACACAGCCGTGTACTCAGTGATCAGACGGTGTGTATGAACAACAGTTATGAGAAATTACTTTGCAAGAGAACGCACAGTGCAGTTGCCAGTTAAGGCCTATATATTGTATTTTTCAAGGTACACAGCCGTGTACTCAGTGATCAGACGGTGTGTATGAACAACAGTTATGAGAAATTACTTTGCAAGAGAACGCACAGTACAGTTGCCAGTTAAGGCCTATATATTGTATTTTTCAAGGTACACAGCCGTGTACTCAGTGATCAGACGGTGTGTATGAACAACAGTTATGAGAAATTACTTTGCAAGAGAACGCACAGTACAGTTGCCAGTTAAGGCCTATATATTGTATTTTTCAAGGTACACAGCCGTGTACTGAGTGATCAGACGGTGTGTATGAACAACAGTTATGAGAAATTACTTTGCAAGAGAACGCACAGTGCAGTTGCCAGTTAAGGCCTATATATTGTATTTTTCAAGGTACACAGCAGTAGTGTCAAATATAGTTTGGTATGTAGCAGAGCACCTAATACACCACTAATGCCTCTCTCTGTCCCTACTCCAGCAGCTATCCCTGAATACAGCAGCCGTTCTCTGTAAAGTCTATATTGTAGTAAGCTATCACTGAAGTCCACTGTAGTAGCCCTGATAAGGGCTTTTAATCACGCTCCTGCCTATCCAACAGCTAAAATCTGTCTGTCCCTTCTCCAGCCTCTGTCCCTGACTAAGTTCACGCAGCATATGCGTACGAGCAGGAAGAGCTGAGTTTTTAATATTCGAGGTCACATGGTTTTTCCAGCCAATGCATGTAGACGCCGTTTTCGCGCTGCCAGCGTGCTCAGCGTGCCTGTCATACCCCCCCTGCATGTTGATTGGTGGAAAAAGAGCGCCAGGGAAGGTGGGAGGGGAAACGAATTCTAAGTGCGCCATCGCCGTTATACTCGAACGAAATCGAGTATGCCAAATAGCGTAGTATTCGATCGAATACCAGCTCGATCGAACACTACTCGCTCATCTCTGTTAAAGAACAAACGTGTTTGACGATTCAATTGGAGGATTGAGGCTAGATGAGTTGTGGCATTGATAGTCCTAGTATTGTTACATTTTCCACAGTCAGTCAGTTATCTAGAATTCTTTACTAGATATTTCAGCAGTTGGTGTCCTCCAGTCTTTGGTCTTATTAACCACATAGGTATCTGATAGTTGACTGGGATTCTTTAGTGCATGTATTTTTTGAGTAAAATAAAAATATATTTGATGGAGCTGTCTGGTTATTAAAAAAAAAAAAAAAAACACTACTCATCTCTTCAATCTCCTGTTGCTCCAGCACAGATAATGTATATCAGTAGTAATAAGTCAGAGCAACTGGACTTGTATTTTCTCTTGAAGGACTTTTGCTAGTCATTTGACTGGCTTTCTCAATTAGAAACTTGTAATTGAGAAAGCCGGTCCAGTTACTCTGACTTATTACTACTGACATACCATGACCTAGACGAATGAGAACCTTCACACATGGTCTCCTACCCATCTTTGTTTACAAGCTGCCAGCACTGAGCTACGATGCCAGTAATACGGCCTAGGCTATTGATTAGCTACATGCAGAGATCTGCAAAGTACTGCCGGAGCAAATGCACTGGATGGGTGGAAAATTAAAGAGGTTAGTAATGACTTGAACAGGAACTTGTGACATCTGAGGCTCAGTGGTCACATGATGTCAATGATGAGGCCATTGATTGGACCGCAGGGATGACATGCTTGTAGATAGCACACAACTCTTTTGGTCCGTTGGGGACCAGAAGTTTTGGGAATGGGAGATGTATTACTGAAAACTGGATGCTGTGACCAGGTGAGTCTTTTTTTCTAATTATAGCATGCCCACCCCTTGTAATTTTTTTGTAGATCTCAGACAAACCCTTTAATATAATAATTTACAAATAATGCACATAGTAATGTGATACTATGGGAATTCTGCATTCGGTGATGGCTGAGGACCACAGTGATTCACAGAGCAGGGATAAATAGAGTAGTCATAATAGAAGGATAGTGCAAACAGTGATGCCCCCGCAAGGGTGTAATAAACTTAGTTATAAACTGAAACATAATGCACACAGTGATGTCACAATAAAAAACATAACTTAAACGGGTTCCCTGGGCTTTCCAGAAAAACCTGGAGTGTTCTGACCCTGTGGAGGAAAGATAGTTTTGTCATTACTTACTCCTCCATCAGACTGCTGACAGTTGTAGGTTCTTCCACTCTGGTCCTGGCTGGACGTGTTGCTGCTGGACAGGAAGACTCAGGAACACATCAGATTGGGACCTGAGTGGAAGAGCGCACAGCAGGTCTGACGGACGTCGGCGTCCCGACAAAGAGGTAAGTACTGACAAAACTTTCTTTTCTCCACAGACTCAGAACGCTCCAGGTTTACTGCAGAGCCAAGAGAACCCCATTAACACTGGTGTTCTTTTACGTGAAATGACATGATACATTGCCTTACCCGTAATATTTAGGATTCATGTTTATACCCAGTTACCTAAATCCCTCTTTTCAGTCGGAGACACTTAAAGGGATTGTGTCATGAAAAATATTCTACTATTTTTCAAACCAGCACCTGGACTTGAATACTTTTATAGTTAAAAATTTAGTATAGCCACTGGGCTACTCAGTAAAATGTACCTGTGTAGCACCACCTGCTGTTTGTTCTTTTCCTTATTTCTGTGTCTACCCTCTGGAGGTGGTCGCACACGCTCTGTTTAAATCTTCAACTGCCACCAGCCATATCTTCTATGGCAGTTACAAAGAAAGAGCTGCAGCATTCCGTTCCATTTGGTTGCGTTCCCATACCGGAGAGAAAACCGCAGCATGCTGCAGTTTTCTTTCCGTCATGGAATGCAGAGCAAGATGGATTCGTCACGACCCACAATGCAAGTCAATGGGGACGGATCTGTTTTCTCTGACACAATCTGACAGCAGAAAACAGATCCATCCCCCATTGACTTTCATGGAGTTCATGACGGATCCGTCTTGGCTATGTTAAAGATAATTCAACCGGATCCATTCATAATAGATGAAGATGGTTGTATTATCAGTAAAGGAAGCGGTTTTGCTGGACCCTGCCAGATCCAGCAAAAACGCTAGTGTGAAAGTAGCCTTAGGCTTCATTCACACGACCGTATGTGTTTTGCAGTCCTCAAATTGCGGATCCGCAAAAAAAACGGATGACGTTCCGTATGGCATCCGTGTTTCCGTTTTTTTGCGGATCCATTGTAACAATGCCTATCCTTGTCAGCAAAACGGACAAGAATAGGACATGTTCTATCTTTTTTGCGGAACGGAAATACGGACATACGGAAACGGAATGCATACGGAGTACCTTCCGTTTTTTTTGCGGACCCATTGAAATGAATGGTTCCGCATACGGTCCGCAAAAAAAACGGAACGGACACGGAAACAAAATACGGTCGTGTGAATGAAGCCTAAGGCTTCATTCACACGACCGTATGTGTTTTGCGGTCCGCAAATTGCGGATCCGCAAAAAAAAAAAACGATGACGTTCCGTATGGCATCCGTGTTTCCATTTTTTTTGCGGATCCATTGTAACAATGCCTATCCTTGTCAGCAAAACGGACAAGAATAGGACATGTTCTATCTTTTTTGCGGAACGGAAATACGGACATACGGAAACGGAATGCACACAGAGTACCTTCCGTTTTTTTTTGCGGACCCATTGAAATGAATGGTTCCGCATACTGTCCGCAAAAAAGACGGAACGGACACGGAAACAAAATACGGTCATGTGAATGAAGCCTAAGGATGAGATTTTCATGTACTATATGATGTCTGATTTTCATTTTTTACATCAATCATGGCTTAACCCCTTTAGTACTCTAAGGGGGCTCATTTATTAAGACCAGTGTTTTAGACGCTGGTCTTAATAACTCCTATAGCTGGCGGTAGATCCGCCAAAGTTATGAAGAGGCGCTGGCTTTCTTACTCTCTTACATTTAGACCATTTTCTATGCCTAAAAAAGGTGTAGCAAATGATGAATGAGACAGGCCTGCCAACCCATCCCCTTCCATGCCTACACCACGCCCACTTTTTCAGACTAGGCGTGAGCGGGGAAAATTTGCAGATTGTGGTGCAAATAACCTTTGCACAGAAATATGCATAATATAGGCATATTTCTGGATAATAAATGACCCCCTAAATTTTCTATATGTTCCCTTTGGTATTAAATAGAATAATCCATAATGAACAACCCCCGAATAGTCAAGTTGCATCAACTAAGCTGTAATATAGACAGCGTCTTTGTCAATGTTTTCTGGTATTATAGTATACAATGCAGCCTTTGTATTACTACTCATTTTTATTTTAGACTTAACGCTCTATTTCTATTTTATGCAAAGTGTTTTATAGATACTATGAGCAATGAGTCTTGAAAGAAGCAGATTTGTGCATAAATGTTCCCTGGGATGTTTGCCAGAAACAAAACTGCTTTATTTCTAAAATATTTTCAAATAAAACACCATTTTGTTTAAGAGCCAAACACTTAACAAACTGTCTCTCAGGAAAGAACTTATTAAAGAAATGTATGGAACGCTAAGAACATTCGTCCTAATTGTATTAGTTTTTGGCCTGTTGTTTATGTGGCTAATGATACTTTTCATGACACGTCTATTGGAGACACTTATTTATACAAGTGGTAATAGTAGACAGTCCTGCATAAACAAGCACTCAAGAAAAAAACACCAGTCCATTGCATTGCCTATAAAGTCATCTACATTCTGGCTTTTTAATCAGATCTTCTTTTTAAGACTACTAATATATTGTACTGGGCAATTCTTCTGGAATTGGAATAGTACTTTGTGTTTACATGGTTTATGTCCCATAGATGCAGAGTGTACTTGGGTATTAATCAAGTCATCCTGAATACTCCATTCATTTGATGGAGTAGACTGAATGAAATAGGTATTCAGATATGCTCTGATAAGATTTAAAAGAAGGGAATACCATTCAACTAAGGAGGAAAGTTGATGAGCCTGGAATATTTAATTAAAGAGGTTATCCCATGACTAATGTAAATAAAATAAAATCAGACATCATATAATACATGACAATCTTTTTCTAACAAAGCTAGAACCAGCCCTGTACCTCACATGGATCCAGAGATCTCCCCATTCATTGCTCTGCTAGATTTATATCAAGCTGACAGCTCAAGGGGAGTGGCTTTTCTGCTGCAGCTAAGGGGGCGTGTCTCAGCTCTACCTATCACAACTCAGGAGGCAGTTGAAGGAAGAAGCTCAGCATGTGCAGCCTTGTCAGTGAGCCGGACAAAGAAACAAGAAGAAAACAAACAGCGGGTGGCGCTGTACAGATACATTTTATTGAATAACCCAGTGGCTGTGCTAAATTTTTAATGACATGCAATTACAAAAGAATTTAGATACAGGTGCTGGACCACCCCTTTAAGGTAGAGCTAAAAGTAATTACAGTTCTAGAGGGGACAAAATGTACCCATTTATTGGTCTCCAAACTGCTGATTAAATTGAGGGGTACCTTAAAGGGCACCACATATACTTAAAAGGGTTATGATATGATTGTTGTAAAAAAAAATATTAATCATTTTAATGTAGTACATGAAACAATTTCTTGCTAACAAAGCTAGAACCAGCCCTGTACCTGACATAGATCCAGAGACACCCCTTTCCCCCATTCATTGCTGTAATTGCTAGATTCTCTTCAGGCTGGCAGCTCAGTTGGGGTGGAGTGTACTTTCTCAAGGAATGTGTCCTTTTTGCTGTAGCTATATCCATAATACATGTCAGGTGGAGTGTCCTTTTTGCTTCAGCTCAGGGTGTGTGTCCTTTCTACTGCAGCACTCTTCTTGTAACCGTCATGGCTTCTAACAGTAGATACAGCGGGTGGCAGTTGAAGGATAGAATTGATCTCGTGCGACCACCTGAGCAGGTGGACATGCACATTACTATGCAGATTAAACACAAGGGATCCATTATAATAAAGTCAAGAGAATATGTTGCAACTGGAGCATTTTTGTAACATAAAGTAAATTACAAAATGAACTATTTTTTGTGCTGAGTTATATAAAAATAACATTTAATGGTGGCAGAACCCCTTTAAGAGAATGCAGTTTTCTTCATCGCAGAGAAGCATTACCAACTGTTTTCAAGATTGGTTATAAAATAGAAGAATCAGGCAAAGAATCAGAAGAAGCAGGCAAAGCTAAGATGACTGCCATAGAGATGCCCTCTGCATATTCCATTACCTGTGTAGCTTACTCTAATCAGCTGTTTGAAAACTTTTTCTTGGAATTAACCAGTTTGACACTTAAAGGGGTCTTCCAATTTATGTAAATAAAAATTAATAGTGTTGTTGGTCCAGGACAACCTTTGCCGAGATGCTCCATTAGGAGTGCCTGCCTCCCAACCCTCCAGAGTGGAGAATTATTACCAAGAGTGGATGTTTTGGTATGTTTGTCCATTAATACTACATTTTTCCTATGTACAGTATGTAAAGGTGTCACGTGACAGCAGGATGAGTGCTTTAAAATGGTGAGGAATTGATTGATACACATTATATTACCTGAAAATATCCAAAATCAGCCAGACCAATACATGGGCCCACCTTCAATGAAAACCTAACCTACAACAAACTGTGTAACTCCCCAAATATAAAGATACACTACTTAAAGGGGTATTCTCATCTTAGACAATGGGGGCATATCGCTAGGATATGCCCCCATTGTCTTATAGGTGCGGGTCCCACCGCTGGGACCCGCACCTATAGCCAGAACGGAGCGGGGAGCGCTGCGCCTGGAGGACCCCAGGTTTCCGGGGGTCCGGCCACCACCAGGCGCAGCTCCCCGCGCCGCTCATAGGAATGAATGGGAGCCGGGCCGTGCATGTGCGGTCGGCTCCCATTCATTTCTATGGAGCCGACGGAAGTAGCCGAGCCAGCGCTCGGCTATTTTCGGCGGCTCCATAGAAATGAATGGAGGGCGGCTGCGCATGCGCAGTGCGCCCTCATTCACTTCGGGGGCTCCGTTCTCGATATAGGTGCGGGTCCCAGCGGTGGGACCCGCACCTATAAGACAATGGGGGCATATCCTAGCGATATGCCCCCATTGTCTAAAATGAGAATAACCCTTTAATAAAAATATAAATCTTTACTGAGTTCATTAAAAAAACAATTTAAAAATCAGAGGAATCCACCTGATTGAAGGACAAAAGGTTAAAATAACCCCACTAGTGGGGGACACCTTCACATGCAGACGGGAACTAAGTAACAACATGAAGAAAACAATTCATAAAGAGTCTCAGGTTCAAGGGAGTAAGAAACCAGCCTAAGAACCGTTATGATAGATAATATGTTCAATCAAGCAGTGCTAGACTCAAATACAAACAGTACATATGAATAGTAAAAGAAGTCCCGAGACAAGTATCTGCATGGAGGTCCCCCACTCACCCGGCGCGGCTCGCCAACGGCTTCGTCAGGGGTGAAAAATGAACTGAAGGTGTCCCCCACTTCAATCATGTGGACTCCTCTGATTTTTAAATTTTTTTTTAATGAACTCAATAAAGATTTATATTTTTATTAAGTAGTGTATCTTTATATTTGGGGCGTTACATGGTTTGTTGTAGGTTAGGTTTACATTATATTACCTGGTCCAGCGTCACCATGGGCGTGTGGTTGTGTGTGGTCCTACAGCTCAGTTCATTCAAGTGAGTGGGTCTGAGCACGAGGTTATGGATCCATATGTAAGCAAAATAAAATAGAAAATATGTCACAATTGCAAAAAAACTTTATATAGGTCCTGTATTGTTTCATATGCTCCAGATGGCTGAGCTTTTGGCCGACAGCTATACCTCCTGACAACCCCTTACACCCCCATATAGACATTGACCATGTCTGCTTGTGTCTTAATAAGCGTAGGGAAATAAACCACTGCCTGTTATCTCCTTGAGAACAGAAGCATTGGGCATGCTATTATTATTATCTTAAAATGTCTCCCAACATCTGCCATATGGAGAGAGTCGAGACCAGGGGCGGACTAGGAACTTAAAGTGGTCCTGGAAAAAATACTAACAGTGCCCCTGTTTTGTAGTTGGGTCCAAAATGATGGAAGGCAGGGCCAGCAATTCCATATTGCGTCACATTATAACACCCCAACATAGCCAAATACCACAGTCCATCACAAAATACTGCAAGCAGCACAAAATACATCCCAAAAACTTCTACTGGCCGGCCGTGAGGGGGCCCAGGCGACCCCCTGGGCATCGGCCCACCAGGAAATTTCCCTGTAAGGTCTATGGCCAATCTGCCACTGGTCGAAACATAGCCATACACTGTAGGTGGTCAGCCAGTCCTGCCCAAATTGTATGTGTATGACCACACTTAAAGGGTTTGTCTGAGTGTTTAAACCTAATGAGCTATCCTCAAAATAGGTCATAATAATCTGATTGGTAGAGGTCTGCATCTTGGGACAACTGCAGATCAGATCTTTGAAAAGGTCACAGCAACCCAGTCACATGGCCTAGGCACGGCTCGGTCCCATTCAAGTGAATGGGCCAGGGCTGCAACAGCAAGCATGGCTACTATCCAATGGATGGCACTGTGCTTGGTAACAGCTAATTGGCGAGGGTGTCGGATGTTGATGACTTATCCTCAAGATCATCTCTAGGTCATCATCTTCAGTATAAAACACTTAGAAGACCCCTTTAAGTCTGTGCATTATTATTCAGAACTATCCAACCTGACACTCAACAACAAAATCTCTTTGTCATTTTAAGCTCTTATCATTGCAAATATACTCTTTCCTTTTGTGTCGTTCTAAAGCCTTCTATTGGGTTTTTAGTTGTCTCTTCTGCTTATAGAGATTAAGTTATATTTTGCACTTCTACTTCAAGGCATGCTTAGGATGTCTGCCTTTCACTGACACTTATTCATCTAAAAGCCTGGCAATTAAGACCTCTTGACTTTAGCAGCCTACTATTAATGATACCGGGAGATGGGTCTGATGTAGTTGTCTATTTTAATTTTCACTAGTGGGTATAAGGGAAGTGCGTAGAAAAGGAGACAAGCTAGAAAAGCTTTTGAGACATTTCTATGAGACAACTTATGAAGATTGGACTATCTTCTTTACCCTTGTTTCTGTCTCACAAATGCAAATAAAAATCGGTTAATTATTGAGACACAACTGCTTAAAATGGGTGTACACGTCTCGATGTTACAGCCGATTGTCGAGAAGGAAGCTTTCCTTCCCAACATTTAGCTGCATGTTCAGTGAAGGAGAGCATGTATTTACATGCAATAATCTCCTTCACAGTATGAGGACAAGGGATCACTATTGTGATCCCTGTACAGAATCGATGATTGATTTGCCTGCTGGAATGACAAGATCACCTGATAAACGAGCATTTCACTTATTCATCAAGTGATCGGTGGCACATTTAGATGGGCTGATTGTCAGGAGAAAGCGTTAGCAGGAACGGTTGTTTCCAATAATGTGCCTGGAAATCGGGTTGTCTAAATCCACCTTTAGGCTTAATGGAGTAAAAAGTGAATGGTGCCAATGAAAAATATTGATTGCTCCACAAAAAAGGAGCTCTCACACAGCTCCATAGGCATAAATATGAAAAAAAGTTATGGGGGTCAGAATATGACAATGTTAAGGAAAAAATTATTTTCTTCTATGATTTTATTTTTTAAGTATTAAAACACAAGAAAAACTATAAAAATGTGGCATCTCTGGAATCGTACCGGCCCACAGAATGAAGCCAATATCAGGTCATATTTGTCATATAGGGAACACTGTAAAAAATTGGAATTTTATCAGCTGTTGGTATGAAAAATTAAATGGTACCATTAGAAAGTACAACTTGTCCTGCTGAAAACAAACGGTAAAAAGTCTATGCAAAGGAAAAAATAAAAATGTTACGGCTCCTGGAAGGCAGAGAATGAAAAATAAAAAAAATATGAAAAATAGTTGCATCAGGAAGGGGTTAATTAAAGGACAAAACAAGACAAAAAAGCATAAAACATAATATTTATTACAAATTGCCTTCTATACACCGTTATTTCTTCAGAATAGATATATGAAAAACATTGTAGCAAAAAATGAAAATGAAGTGAAAAAATAAAATATTTGAAAAGTTGCTGTGCCTTTCAAGTGTTTAATATACACAAAAAACACACAAAAAATTGCCATGTGGACATAAGCCTTTGAAATCAATGCCTTTAGTAACTGGACCCATTTACACCCTGTAGTTATGCAACTGTAGTAAAAGAAACTCCAGCAGGTCACCGAGGAAAAGCAGTACAAAATAGCCTCCCTGCGCCTAACCCCATGCAGATTAAAAACCTTCCATTCTTTCATGCTATGTCAATCTTTCTATATATTTGCGAACATTACAAAATGTGCTTTTACATTAGCACAGCCTATATTTTACCTATAATTTTCTCCCAAACTATTTTACTATTTTTCTTGTTCTATTTAGTGTTTTTAAAGAACCCTTTTTTTCCCCGTAACTTTTTCTTTTAGGCAATTTAAATAACATTAAAAAAGTTGGTCAAATATATACTCTGATTATGAATGAAATCTATTAAAACAAGACAGAGCTTTAGGAGACAGTGAAACAAAAGCTAATTGCAGCATTTGAAATGGAGCCGCACCTTCAGGAACAGACAATAGGCAAAAATTCCATTTGTCAGACCAGTTGTAAAGAATATAAAATTATGATACAATTGTCTACTGCTTGCGTGTGTTAGACAAAAGGCGCAGCAATGATTATGCTAATTTTAACAACCTGAATTCATGGTAATCTCTTCAGATCGTTTTGAAAAGTTAGTACATCGGCCTGCAGCAATGCAAAAACTTTTCTGTATTATTCCTCGTTTTATTGTTATGTACAAGTCCTTATCTTTCATTGCCATATTATGTAGGTTTTATATGTCAGTCATACAATTATGTGATTTTTAGTCTTTGTTTCATAATGTAAATCTCAGATTTCATGTTCATTTCTTTTCTAAATAGAACTGGTTAAAGGCACTTGTCTGCAAATCTAAGTCTATGAACCAGTAAATGCATGTTTGTTGACTAATGGACATCTTTCGTCAGGATGAAAGACCCAGGAATATCATCAGTATATCTCTCTCTGTAATCAGGGCTGTGCTGCCAATAATCATTAGAACTGAACTGCACATTCATTTTGCATCGGCCTGAGTAGTAGGCCGGTACAAAGGAGCGCCGATAGATGTGTTTATCATCCATTGGCGCTCGTCCTGCCTTAATATCGGGCAGTGTAATAAGGCCTAAGGCTACATGGCAACTTGTCACAATATCACGCTGTCACATCACAACTATAGGTTATCACAACTTGACGGATTTCAGTGCAGCCACGTTCACTATCATTAGTTGCAATTTTAGCAGTGTGACATTGCAGTCCTATGTCACATGGCCACAAGTTTCCATATAAACCTAGTCTGAGGCAATTAAGTTACATCATTAACACAGCTATAGTAATTATTAAAGCGTACTCTGGTAATGTTTTTACGTAAATTCACAGTATGTATTGTATTATTGTGAATTCTGAGATTCGGGAAAAAAATAGGCTTAACATGACTTGTATAAAAGTTTACTAAACTATGATAAAAATATATATACAAAAATAACATACAAAGTAGACAGTCATCAAACCCATGAACAAATGAGCACGCTCCCAATCAACCAGAGCCCAACATGGCACCCGGCTGATTCCCATATGATACACAGAGAGGTGATGGTAGCAAGAAAGAAACATCTTACCTTCAGCCTATGCATTCCCTTTCTCTGCCTGCAGGATATTTTGATATTTTTGAGTCAAAGCCAGGAGAGGATTCCTGCTGGATCCACTTCTGGCCATGGCTCAAAAACTACATCAAATCTACTCTTCAAATTGCCTAAGAATATAAATTGCATATGGCAGATTTGTTGTCCCATTTATCTGAAAGGGACTTGTAAAATTCATTCCCCTGTTCTAAGAACCATGCTGACAAATCCAGACAGCTCATGTTCCTGAGCCCAAGAGATTATGGCATCAGACAACCCTATTTTTTTGAAGAGTTGGCTGATGATAAGCTGACCACAGATTGTCCCCCTCCAGCAATCCAGCTGCATCTGTAATCTATGAAGTTTCTTGGTAGCAAGTTGTCATCTTCCCTACAGCGTCACCACAGGGTATATTAAACATTGCATATTTGTGATAAAAATCAGTGGGTCGTCAAAGTGACTGCATGGAGTGCTAGGTCCTCCAGAGGTTTTATGGCTGCTCTCTGACTGTCCGATAAGGGTCCTGAATATGGGACCCCCTGTATTTACTCATAATTCCCTAACAGACATTTTCACAAAAATACAATTTCTAAACCAAATATTAGTTGTGTAATCCAATTCTGTAAAATATGTGTTCTCTAAAAATCTAGAGATAAATATGTAATAGATAATACAACTCCATACAACTCCTTGGATGTTTTTCAGAAAGCAAATAAAGTTGCTACCTAAAGCCTTGAGAACAAAATCTGACAAACTGTAGGTGATACGTTGTTGCGAAAACGGAGTTTCAAAAGGCAAGATGTCGTAACTAATAAAGATATCATTTTGTCTCTAGAATTTTCTTGACAAATTGTATTTCCAGCGTAACAGCTGAAATAAACAATACTGTCAGCTTCTAACATCATAAAGTCGCCATGGAAAATATTATCTTTGAACGTCTGCCATACCAAGAATACCTGGGCTACCCCAGCGTTACATTAAAAACCCTTGTCAGAACTGATCTCATGCTCTGCACTTTGGATTATGCAGACAGGGTGAAAAGGACAATCCTAAGAGAAGATGAAGTCATTATCTTTCCTGCACATTAATAGAGGTGCTGTATGTACTAAACAGACAGCGTAAGTAACAATGTGTTTACTAATTCCTGCAGATTAATGTGGAATGGGGGGGATCATGCACAATTTAATCAGGAATAGGGATGAGCGAACTTCTGTTTTAGAAGTTCGCATTCAGGTTCAGGTTTTGGTTACCGCAGAATTATGTCATGGATTCCGTGACCACGGACCATAACTTATGGTCCGTGGTCATGGGATCCATAATGTGATTCTGTGGTAACCAAAACCCGAAACCGAAAGCGAACTTCTAAAACAGAAGTTTGCTCATCCCTAATCAGAAACATTTTATTCCAGCTAGAGTGCAATGCAGGACTGATGAGTATCATTCTGGGGTTATAATTTGGTGTTTCTGTCCAGTTTTTAGTTTTGTGAGTGGAAACAATGATCATCCTGCTTTATTATTGCGAAGAATAGAACAACTAAATGGTGTACTGTAAGGGTATTTTTTTAAGGGCTGATTGGTTCTGGCCCTTTAATTCTGTTCCCTTTTATTATTACCATTCTGTGATCATTACCATTCTGTGTAATGTTGTGCCTTGTAATGTAGTACCCATCCTCCACTGTGCTGATAAGACCACATTGCTGTGTGATCTCAGAGATATGCGTGCTGCACACTGGAGGAGGGGTAAAAGATTAAAACCCAGTGACACACATACATTCAGGAGACTTTAACTGAAACTTCATCGTAGGTAGGATGTAAGCATTTATTTGTCCTATCTCTTGTACACCCTGGGATGTCGGTCATGTGTTATACCGTGGTAGACAGCCACGTGTTATAGCATGATCGACAGAGTCTCACCCTATAATATTGCATGTTGCATATTTATGCTGATGATGTATTTACTTTTAATTATTCAGTATGTGATTTGTCTGTGTTATTTTATATTTAATCACACTTAGTAAATATATTTACTCACTTAGCCTGCATAAGCTCATTTATTCTCAAATCTTTTGAATTCCCGTTTTGAAACAAACAATATAAAGAATATATTGGTCAGTGAAGGGTCAACAGTCTTCAAATAGGTACATTACATAGTGTTTCTATGGGCAATTTAGCTAGAATAAGCATATAATTGATGATGTAAGCTAAGGACATAGCATTATTATTATTATTGTATAATAACTAAACATTTACTGATGACTAGAAGATTCAACCTAAAGATGAGCAAATCAATTCTAATGAATCAATTTGTCTCAATAGCAGAACTTTTTCACCTCTGTGGGGCTGTCCCACAGATAAAAAAGCACTTGTTCCCTGACAATCTGAGCCCCGTGCCAGATACCGAAGATAAAATTTGGTTTCGTAAGCAGCGACTGCATGCATCGATACACTTTCTGGTAGCAGTGCAGTTGCTGCTTCCGAAGCAAACTTTGAGCTTCAGCACCTGCTGCTCATCAGAGCTGGGCTATATGTCCAGCCCTGTCAAACAGGCAGGTGGATGCTTTTTTACTATCGCTTTGCACCTACCTAGTTCAAACGTATCATTTTAATAGGGGTTATCTTGGGTCTCAGTTATGTGAAAAAGCAAAATTAGATTAATTTACTCAAGGTCAAAACAAGAAGGAATAAAGAGGAAAGCCCTCATCTATGGTAATAAAGTCAAAGCGATGACAAACTCAAAAGAGCAATGCTCATGTATTAGAATTGTGCACGTGTACTGGAAAAGTATTTTTGCATATGGAGTATATATGGAGTATGTTCATGAAGACAACCCGCATTGACCTGTATGTATTTATATCCCGCTCCCCAAGTAATGAAGAAACAGCAGAAAAAGACTTCTTGGACAAGTGTGCCAAAAGAAACATGGGGAAAAGCCACAGAAATTAGAAGTGAACTTGGTTCTTTATTCATATGATGCTATTCATTTGAACCTTGGACATTTTCCACTTCTATGGCTTGACGCTACATTTCTACATTTCTTCAGTCTTTGCACGGCAGTGGTGTAAAGATGAAGGGGATCATTTAGTAAGACCAGCGACCAGGCGCTGGTGGTGGATGTAACAGAGTTATGTAGAGGCGCAGGCTTCCTTACTGGCGTAGTTTAGGATCATTTTCCACTCCATAAACTGGCATAGAAAATGATAAATGAGATGGGCTGGCCAACCTGCCCTCTTCCCTGCCCACATCACACCCCGTTTTTCCACCAACTCAGAAAAGTGGCATGAGCAGGGAGAAGTTGCAGATTATGCTGCAAAACCCCTTTGCAACACAATTTGTGCCTTTAATATTTCTTAATAAATGACCCCCAAAATATTTTTCTGTGTTATGCAACTGCATCATACAGGAATCTGGTTCTGTTATTAACTTGCTTAGTCTGCAGTCTGTTGAGAGGGGCTTTTTGACTGTTATGAATTTAAATACCTTTAGTTTCTGTGCCTCTTTGCTGGGTATGTACTTCTTTACAGACTTTTGAATCCCAGTCCACTGGCTTTGTCTTCGTGCATTCTGGGATTTGTGGTTCTACTTGATGTCTGCATTGTAGTTTTGTTTATTGTGGGTTCAACTTTTGGCTTGCAGATTGGGTTATGATTTTTTTCTGTCTTGTTGGACTTCAGGGTCCGTTTCTGGTAGAGTTATCTATAAGCATCACTCTCCACCCATATTCCATCGCTGTCTGTTTCATTGCAGAACTCCATCTTCTTCATACATTGCTATCATCATCATCCCGTTCTGTCATTAACAGTGAGTTTTTTATTCTGTATGTATCCTCTGATACGTGCTTCATATATTTTCTTGCGACCGTACATAATTCTGCTCTCCTCTGGGTACCAAAAGCCATTGATCAGGACTTGAGAAAAGTGACTGCTATAAGTGAAGTCAAGTTGTGCCGTTTTGCAAATAACCTACATTATTATAGCTCCTCAATAGTGTACTTAGAGGAAAAGATTAAAGGGGTTCTGCAGTTTTTAAAAACTGATGATCTATCCTCTGGATAGATCATCAGCATCTGATCGGCGGGGGTCCGACACCCGGGGCCCCGCCAATCAGCTGTTTGAGAAGGCAGCGGCGCTGCAGGAGCGCCGCAGCCTTCTCTGTGTTTACCACAGGCCCAGTGACGTCACGACTAGTATCACTGGCCTGGGCGGGGCTAAGCTCTGTTCACATGAATGGAACAGAGGCCAGTGATACTAGTCGTGACGTCACTGGGCCTGCGGTAAACACAGAGAAGGCCGCGGCGCTCCTGTAGCGCCGCTGCCTTCTCAAACAGCTGATCGGCGGGGGCCCCGGATGTCGGACCCCCGCCGATCAGATGCTGATGATCTATCCAGAGAATAGATCATCAGTTTTTAAAGACTGTAGAAACCCTTTAAAATTGTTCTAGGTACTTTTAGATCCTTATGTATAGTAATTTAGGAAACCCTTTTACCTTAAGGTTTATCCATTTGTGCTGCCAACTTCTCCCTCCTAAATTGCCATGTTACAGATACATTGGAGTTGCAGCCCGGTCACTACCTTACGATAAGACTTCTAGCTCATATTGTAACTCCTACTCCTCCCTATTTGTACATTCTTGTAGTGACATCCCTCTCACACACATTTACTAGCTGTCAAGACACATAGACACACAAACAACCTGTCGTTCTCTGTTTAGAAAAGAATATTCAAGTTATTTTAGCCATTTTTCTGTCAGCAGGGAGGAAGTAAAGGGCTGCAGTAATTCAAGTCTCCTTGTACTCCCCACATTAAAATGAATAAAGTGTGCAGCCTGCAAGTCAATGAAGCTAATGAACAGCACAGAGCACTCATTTTTTTTTTTTAGAGTATAAACATGAATGTACACCCTGAGACGAACACTTAATGAATGGTTTCATTTAAGGGGAAGCATGACACTTTTCAGTTTATGGTCTCCACGGAATATTACTTGTTGCAGCAAGTGAATATTTTTACTCTCTAAGCTATGGAATGTGCTCCCGTCAGGTTAAGCAATGGCAGAAATATAAGATGCGTGTTTGATTTCCAGCTGGGAGTCAGAAAGACATTTTTGTACTATATTTTACCGTTCTTCCATGGTCGTCTTTTATTGTGTAAAAGAACATCTCTCTCTCTTAAATCTGAAAGCTGCATACAAGAAAAGCATTCTATATTTGTGATATTTCCTGCATCCAGCTTTAAAACATATATTCAGATTATTGACATTTATAACATATTTGTGGGTTATGCTATAAATGTCTGAAAGGTGGGGGTCCCACCTCTAGAACTCTGATCGAATGGGGGAGTCTCATGACCCCCATTGCATTACAGAAAAGGCCAGGAGAAATCTGGATAAGGCTTTCTCTATTCACGATAATGGGAGTTGAGGGTCAGTTTCCTATAGAACTTAGCAGTCATGCATCAGACATAGATTTTTTTATGAAATTTTGGTTGTGTTTCCTATCAGAGCCAGTTGGATCCAAAAAATTATGTCCAAGTCTTGGTTATAATGAAAAATGCAATAGTTACTTTATTTTTTTTTCATGAAGGCAACAGTGATCTTTTCTTATAGGGTCATTTGGTCATAAATTTGATTCAAACATAAGAGACATCATTTCCTGTTCATCATGTAATTTAATGATTAATATCACATGACAAATTTTAGGAAACTTAAAATTAATTGCAGCTAAACACTTATTCCACAGACCACATTTATCTTGATATAATGCTGACTCTGCCCTGTTCTCCTCTGAAATATTCAATCTGGCAGGGTCCAGTAGGACACAATTCAAATAAAGTGTGCTGAGCTCATCGGGAAAAAGCTGACTTTTTCTAAATGACTGGATGTTACCCAAAAAAGCTTCAAAATAATGTTCCGCCAGACAAAAATCAGTTATACTATAATGGTTCCTCTTGGATCAAGTTAAAATATTGGGATGAATGGTCTGACTCATGCTCATCATTTAGATATTTTTTACTTTATATCCTATCCAGATTGGGCCGGAGATTCCTTCTCAGGCTGTTTTTCACATAGTGCCTTTCCTGTACATGAACTTCTCTTCAGCCAGATGAGTAGATTCTGAAGGAAGAAAAAGTATCAACTATAAAGGCCTGAATAACAGGATCTTCAGTAGGCATATTAGTGTTATAAAGTAAAAGAGCCAGAACGACCTACAAATTTAACCCCTTAATGAGCCACCTATTTGGGGCCTTACAGACCTGGCCATTTTATTCTTTTTTTTTTTTTTAACCTAGCATTCTAAGCAGGGGCGTAGCTATAGGGGGTGCAGGGGTAGCAGTCGCTACCGGGCCCAGGAGCCTGAGGGGGCCCAAAGACCCTTGTGCCGCATAAGAAGTCATACAAAGCACTGAGGGAAGGGGGGCCCAAGCTGAACTCTTGCTACGCCCCTGATTCCAAGAGCCATAACGTTATGTCTAAGTAATTGTATGAGAGCTTGTTTTTGGCAGAATGAATGTGATTTTTCATTTTTGAGGGTGATAAAAAACAAAGCTATTTTGCAATTTTTGGGGGTTTCATTTGTACAGACTAGTGTTCACTGTTCAGCACATATGACAACTTGAAAGGGTTTTAAGAGATTGAAACACTGATGACTAGGGATGAGCGAACTTGTGTTTTCAAGGTTGGCATACAAGATTGGATTCGGGTTATGTAAGAATTCCGTTATGGATTCTGCTACCACGAACCATATGGTCCATATGGTCCAAGAATTCTTTTTGCAGCTTTATTTTTTAATTGCAAAACAAACATGGGACGATGCGGTTACAGCACAGCAAGTGCATATGTATGGTACATGACAATACTTTTCTAACAAAGCTAGAACCAACCCTGTACCTCACATGGACCCAGAGATCTACACATTCGCTGATCCAATGGTTCTGCTGTAGCTCTCTCTCTGTAACTGCCACAGCTTCTAACAGAACATATGGCTGGTGGCAGTTGAAGATTTAAACTGAGCGTGTGCGACCAGCTTAGTGAGTTGGACAATAAAATAAGGAAAAGAGCAAACAGCAGGTGGCGCTATACAGATACATTTTATTGAATTATTAATGTAAAATTTTTTTTTAATTACATGCAATTACAAAAGTATTCAGATCCAGGTTCTGGTTTGAAAAGTGTAGAATATGTTTTGTGACGCAAACCTCTTTAAATAGTTTTGTGTGTTTTTATATTAGTTTATATGGGGGTGATTGCTCATCATAAGATTCATCATGCAGCTGTCTGCAGTGATTGTACTGTCACATTGTTATATTTATTTACATTGCACTAACATGTTCCATAGCGCTGTACTTTTCTCTCTGGGACTCACAATCCAAATGCCAAATGAACCTACCACTATGTTTTCAGAGTGTGGAAGGGAAATCCAAGCAACAATTGGGAAAACATACCCCCCCCCCATGCAGAAGCTGCTGTTTGTCAAGACAACATTGCTAACCACTGAGCTACCATGCCCCCCCCTCCAAGCTCTGCTTTGGGCTATGCACCAAATTACCCTATAAAGCTGTGACCTCCAGTTAATGGCTCTCCAGCTGTTGCAAAACTACAACTCCCAGCATGTCCTTACTACAGAAAGCTTTCAGTGCATGCTGGGACTTGTAGATAACAACAGCTGGAGAGCCACACCTTGGCAATCAGTGCTATAGAGCTACCACCTGTAAATCACAAACTTCTGAAGACTCTCCTTCCTGTACCCTGACCACCAGGGGTGTAACTACCATAGCGGCAGACCATGCGACCGCTATGGGGCCCGGGACAAGAGGGGGCCCAGTCTTAGTTGGGATCATCTCCTCTTCTACTGGGGGTGAAAACCAAGGGTCATTGAAAGGGGTTTAGGTAGAAACCCTTCTGTCCTGTGTGGGGGGCCTGGTTTGATCCTTGCTGTAGGGCCCTTACTTCTCTATGTACACCACTGCTGACCACTGTAATAGGTGTGGACCATTTTCTCGTTGCATCTATGTATTCAGCGAGGCTACAAGAACATGGTCAGTGTCAAACTCAAAACACATGCAAACCACATAGTCATCCAGCAAAGGATGAGAATATTGTTTGAATGACATTTGCAAAAATTAAATGACAAAATCTGATTACTCAAAGAAAGTCAGTTTAGGCAGTCATTGGTGAGTAGTCTATATCTAACTAGTCCCTGTTACGACCAGAACTTATTATGACAATGTTACCATAAGATGTGCTGGAATCTCACTCCACAGATTGTGCCTACTTCATTGTAAAATGATGCTGACGCCATTCTAGCACAGTGCTGAGCCTCCCGCTTGCTTCTGAACTGTATAAGAGTGCATGTGTTTGCATACTAACAAACCACAAATGAGGACTAAGAAATCGCAGTCAAGCTAAAATCAAAAGAAGGGGATTAAGCAAACCTTCAGTTGACCTAAACCCCCAGAGCAAGCAATTATACAAGACAAGTGGGAATAAATTTAAAGCCACCAAAAATAAAAAATGCAAAGACACTCACATTTTCTCTTCATACCCAGGCAGTGATGAGCACAATACTTTGTTTGCAGTTTTATCTGAGTGCACAGAATTCAAATGAACAAAAAGGGGCAAAAAAAACAACAACAAAGCAGTAAAGCAAGTTTAAAAGTCTGTAGGCTTCACATTGCATTCAGTAAATAACAGCAGCGATTACAGGAGAGCAAATGACTGAAAAACTGGTTTGCTACTTCTTCAATATATTGCACCATGTCGTCTACATTTTACGGGACAATTTGGTGTCATTCACAGCTAAATCCTAAATAATACCGTCATACAGTGCTCAAATAATACCACCGTACAGTACTAAAATATTATCTCCATACAATACCCAAATAACATTGTCATAAGGTTCCTTTACAAGGGACAATGCAAGCAAATCGGCGGAAAAGAAGCGTTCCTTCCTGACAATCTGGTGAACGCTAGCAGAGGAGACCGGTGCATTTACATGCACCGATCTCCTCCAGTAACTCCAGAGTATGGGGAGGAGCGATCACTAATGCCATTGCTTTTCCCCATACTGTCTGGTTATTTACCTGCAGCAGATCGTGTTTACACAGCACCATCTGCCACTGGGAAACCATGATCTTTTGTGATGCACAAAAGATACAATTACCTGATGAAGAAGCATTTTTCTTGTTCATCCGGTAATCGGCGGTGCATTTACACCGCCAGATCATTGCTAACAAGCGTTAATAGTAATTCTGGTTAGCGATGATTGTTTCAATTGTTGGCCAGTGTAAACGGCCCAATACTATACCCACATAATACCACCAGAGATTGGACTGACCCACCAGACTGCCAGAGAATACTCTGGTTGACCCAGTCTCTGAAGCCATGGTGGGCCCCATAGCTCCAGGAGACAAAAAAAAATAATTGGAGCTACATTTGGAGGCAGTCACAATGGCACCAATGAAAAGATCAACTCATTCCATAGTAAAGAAGCCCTCCCACAGCTCTGCTGAAGAAAAAAATAAAAAAGTCAAGACTCTAAAAATAAATTAACACCAAAAATTTTCATGCAATTTTTGAAGTGATTTATTGTGCAAGAGTAGCAAAACATAATAACTATATAAAATGTGTATTGTCCTAATTATACTGACTCGTAGAATAGTTTACATGTCATTTATACCGCCAGGTGAACACCTTAGAAACACCTCCACTTAAGAAATGATATGCGTTTTTTAATGCGTTTTGTGTATCCTAAAATGGTCCCATTAAAAAGCATACAACTTATCTTGCAAAAAACCAAGTCCTTATATCTTGATGGGAAAATGAGAAAGTTATGGCTCTAAGGCCTCATTCACATGTCTGTGACCATGGCAAGATAGTCAATGGTTCATTCATGAAGATGTCTGAGAATAATCTGTGTGAAATCCGTGTGAAATCACGGATCAAACATGGATAGCATCTGTGTTGTGACCATGGTTTATGTGAGCCGATAGACTATAATGTGTGTGAGGGACCCATAATCACTGACAAAATAGGGCATGTTTCTGTGGTGTCACCACTGATCCAGGTGGAAGCAGGGGAAGTGGCTGCTTTGGGCCCAAACTCAGAATGGGCCCAACCAGGACGAGGACTAAAAGATTTTGTTTTCAGGGCCCCCTCAACAGTATTATACAATGACATGAGAAACATGATCTTGACTAGCCTGGGGAGTGGGGTTGCACGAGAGCAGGGGTTTGTGACAAAATTTCTCAGGGGGAGGTGCTGTTCATAAGTTTGATGTGGGGCCCAGTCATTTCTAGTTATGTTACTGCACGGATCCACAGTCCATTGACACATTAAAGGGGTTCTCCGGGAATTAAGAAAATGAAAATACGTAAATATTACTTTATTATAAATAGATTCCCAAATACTTTACATTAGTTATAACGGCTCATTTTTGTCTAGGGAGCAATGATTAGGAGAAACAAAATGGCCGCTGTCCTATTAGTACACACAAAACCTGTCCTGCTTACACAGGAGGACAAGTTACTTGAGAACACAGAGCCAAAGAGCCGCCTTATCCTCCTCTCTGCTCTGCTTGTCAGGGATTATGATCTTGAATACAGTTTAATGTGATATTTAGCTGAATCTTTGTGGGAATGGAGTTCATGAGGAGACACGAAGTAAAGAATGGACAGGACAGACTGTGGTAATGGAGACTGCATAAAAGTGCTGCTGTTCATTAGCCACATCTGCTCAGGAACTCAATTCCTACAGAGATTCAGCTCAAGATCTTATCATCTGTATTCAGGATCATAATCCCTGACAAGTAGAGCAGAGAGGAAGATGAGGCGGCTCTTTACCTCAGTACCTCATGTGTTTTCTCTGACACAATAGAAAATGGATCCGCCCCCCCATTGACTTACAATGGTGTTCATGATGGATCAGTCTTGGATATATAGGACATTATACAACCGGATCCGTTCATGACGAATCCATGCAGTTGTATTATTACAAAGGAAGCGTTTTTGCAGATCCATGACGGATCCACAAAAAATGCTGGTGTGAAAGT
This sequence comes from Rhinella marina, assembly GCA_900303285.1. Taxonomy (NCBI): domain Eukaryota; kingdom Metazoa; phylum Chordata; class Amphibia; order Anura; family Bufonidae; genus Rhinella; species Rhinella marina. The sequence continues at coordinate 26,609 of ONZH01020515.1, forward strand.
AGCCTAAAAAATACGGTCAAAACATAAGGCCTAATGTAGAGCTATAAGGCATGTCCACGTGGATGTCCTTGTTCTCCAGCTTTTATGACAGTTGCAGCTTCTGGCTCATGTGTTAAAAATACAAGATAATTATAGTCATGCCACAAACACAGCCTGTATATTGGGTTATTGTTATTGTGTTATCTGTTATTATTTGAGAATTGCATTTTTCAATTACGGACATTTTTTTGGGAAACATTATCTGTAACAATTTCTTTTAATGATAACAACAAATATGGAAATTAGTTCAGAGCGCACAATTAAAGCCATTTGAATAATTATACTGTAATCAAGTAAAATTATTGATGTCTTTATTTGAAAGTGGATGCTGTTGAAAGGCATATACGTGCGCTACATATTAATTACCGCTTAGAAAGAGGCAGAAAAACATTTGCATGCGCTGTTTATTTGTTGTTTTTTCAAACGTATCCCCTCAACTTTTACACAGTCGAGTCACATTATTATGACCAGCAGCTAGTATCCAGAGTAATCACTGTGTGCAGCACGGACAGCAGCTGGGGTGACTCAGTAAGGTTCTGGTAGGTTGTCACAGGCATCTGGAGCCATACTGACTGCAGTGCATCCCAGAGCTGCTGGAGGGAGTGGGGAGTATCCATAGAGTGAACACAGCGATCAAAGTGGTCCACGGATGCTCACGTCTGGGGAATTAGGGGAACAGGGTAGTTCTTGGAAGTCTTTGTCATGCTCTTCCAACCAACTTCTAGCCATATGACATGTCGCATTGTCTTGCTGGAAGACCCCATCTGCCCCAGGGAAACATGTATGGTTGTACATTATCTGCAAGGATGGATTCCTACCCAAATCAGTAGTGCCATCCACGTGGATGAGTGGACCCACAAAAACAATCCTCAGACCATAATGTTCCTACCACCAGCTTGTGTTCTGCTGGGAATGGTTGCAGGGTGTTTGTTCTCTGATGTTTCTCGGCTGACATGCTAATGTCCATCCGTTCAGTGATGAAGAAAATGTGACCCATCAGAGAAGGCAATGTTTTCCCAATCACTGGAGGTCCAATCCAGATACTGCCACAAAAATTGAAGCCTTTTCTGACAATGCAACTTCGTCATCAGAGGTACAGTGACCATCCCTCTGCTTCAAAGCCCCATACACAGTACGGTTCACTTGTTTTATACACACATCTGGTAGCCCTCTGGCTCATTTTGGCAGTGAGCTGCTCCACTGAAGCATGTCTGTCTACCCTTGTGCACCTTCATAGTTGACGCTCACCTCTCTCATCAGTGGCATGTGGTGCTCCGCAGTTTTCTTTGTCGCTTATTCACAGTGGTGCCTTTTGTCCACTCACAATACACTTTCACCACAGCAGTACAAGAACAGTTCACAAACTACGCAGTTTCAGAAATACTGACACCCTTGGCTGAATAGCCAATAATCATCGCTTTTTGCAGATCTGATAAATCGTCCCTTTTTTTACAGCAATGATGGATATGTGTGCAGTCAGACATGCCTGGCCGTATGTGAATGTTTTTGCTACAGATGGGAGAAAGAAGGGACCAGGCAAAATTTAATCACAATATATTACAGTGAATGATGTAAGACCAGCTCAAGCTAAAGGTTTTGACAAAATATTAGTTGGGATCAATTTTTATATGCCCTATAATTCTGTATGAAGGGAACATCAATTCTGGGTATTTTCTCTACCTTTTTGCTGTTACGATAACTTGGTCAAATGTGTCAGATTATTAAATCTTTTTTTTACAATTGGAATCACTCAGCATGACCATTAAAGACAATGGAAAAAGATCAAATGGACCAAGGCCACTTTCACATAGTCCGTGTTTTGGTCAGTGATTTCCATCAGTGACTGTGATCCAAAACCAGGTGCAGCTCTAAACACAGAACAGGTGAAGATCTTTCCCTTAGGCCTCTTTCACACGAGCGGGAGACTCGGACGTCTCCCGCATCGTGTGCCGTGTACTGAACTCCCGGTACTGAACGGGGGTTACATAGTATTATACTGATTTATGATGCTATGTAACCCTTACAGTTCTGGAATGTGTTGGATAATGCTGACAATGTTATCCAACACATTCCAGAACTGTAAGGGTTACATAGCATCATAAATCAGTATAATGCTATGTGACCCCCGTTCAGTGCCGGCAGTTTAGTACACGGTACACGATGCGGGAGACGTCCAAATCTCCCGCTTGTGTGAAAGGGGCCTTACACCTAGTGTCTGTGGAGGCTCCAATCCTGGTTTTAGCTCACAATCACTGATGGAAATCACCAGTCATATACAAGTGTGTAAGGCTTAGGGGCTTCATACATGTGGTTGTGCCAGAATACCATATAGTTCAATGCATTTACACTAGACCACAGATAAATCCACTCCAATGTGTAGGGGGCCACAGTATACAAAAGTGGAAAATTGCATTTAGATTGGTTCTCCAGATAGGAGTCCAAATAAGGCTCCAAGCTGAAAATAACTACACACAAACTAATTGGGGTCATGTGAAATTGTTTTTTATGAGATGTTTATTAAAAAAAAAAAAAAGATTAAATTAGATTATTTTTTAGAAAAGTGTGTACTTTTTAAGTTCTCATGAACTTCAATGGAAGCTGTATAAGTCTACATGCAGAGTGCTCCCCGTTGCAGTTGCTACAGGCAACAAGAATTGTAGGATTGGCTGTATTACGTTATACACTACTGGTACTGTATATGAGTGAGTTCACTATTGTGGCAGTATAAGGGCTCATGCACACAAACGTATTTTGTTTCCGTGTCGGTTCCGTTTTTTCTGAGGCCCATATGCGGAACTATTTAATTCAATGTGAAACGGAAATGACTCCATGTGCATTCCATTTCCGTATGTCCGTTCCGCGAAGTGATAGAACATGTCCTATTATTGTCTGCATTACGGACAAGGATAGGACTATTCTATCAGGGGCCAACTGTTCCATAAAATACGAAATGTACACAGACATCATCCATATTTTTTGCGGATCTGTATTTTGCGGACCACAAAATACATACGTTCGTATGCATGAGCCATAAGGGCGGCCTTAAGAAAAAGTAAAAGTGGCGAGGGAGTCTTTCACCTGTTTTTCACCAGTATAACTAAGAGCACTGCCCCACAGAAGATTGAAGACACACCACAGGCATACATGTGTGCAATTCCAAGCTTTGAAATGATACGGAAATCAGCATTATATCCAGTATATCAGAAGATATAGCTGTTAGAAATCGAGTCAGGAGAGAAAGCTGTTTTTACTTTCAGCTGGGCACTTGGGAGCTGTTTTCCAACAGAATAAAAGTGCTTTTTCTGAACATGGAATACAGACACAAAGTGCACACAGGTATATCTGGGATGTGTCTGCAATCTTCTGTGTGCACTGCTCTTATTTATATTGGTGAAAATTAGGTGACAGACTCCCTTTAAAATTGACAGAAGGCAGGGCCAACAGAAGTAGATAGGTCCAGCAATACCATAATGCAGAACAAAATCCTGCCACCCCTGCCTCAGTATTCAACTGTATCACCATCCTGAGGTTAACACTACAGTTAAATGACATGGTTCTCCTTTTGTATGTTAATTACAGAAGGAACAATAGAGGACTAAAGTTATAGTATATAAATATTGATATAATATAAACCCAGGCTGTTGGGCATCAGATCAATATGTACCTGGTTGGTGACTTAAAGAGGGGTTGGTTGGGGTCCCGGGCATTGGTCCACCGGTAAATTTTCCCTGTATGGTCTATGGCCAGTCTGCTGCACACGGTGCAGATTTGTGTGTAGAAAATCCACATCAAAACCACACAAAAAGCACACATAAATCTGCACTATTTATCACATTCTTGATGCGCTTTTTGTGCAGTTTTGGTGTGAAAAAAGTGTTTGAGGTCAATCAACAAAGTGTACATGAGATTTGTCTAATCTCATAATCTTTGCTAGTACTGTGTTATGCTGCATTTATTCTGCACTAGAATCCGCGCAGAAACCTGCACGTAGTCCGCATCGTATGCAACTACCCTTAAAGTGGTCACTGATGGTGCTGTAGATGGAGACACTTTTGCTCTTATGGGGTGTGGCTCATAATAATGGGTGGGATCTAGAGATGAGCAAATCTATTCTCCGCTTCGTATATTTGTTACACATCTTTGTTATTTCCTATGCCGAAGCGAATCCAAATCTTTTCAGATTAGCTTTGTATGAATCTTCTTAAATCTTTGTAAGCTAACGCTACGTACACATCAGATAATTTGTATGCTGATGCCATGCATCTGATAATTTGTACGCTAATGCAATGTCCAATTTATAGTGTGCACTACAAATGCCGTGTCATTGTCATTATGTTATTCATGTATTTTGAATGCTGTAGAAATTCTAACAGGCTGGTGTACTACATTCATATTTCGCTCCACTAGGTGGTGTTCTCATCGCATATATGTACCATAGGGAGTGGCAAGTTCAGGTTACAACCTGTTTAGCTGAGAACCAGCTCAGAGCAGAGTTGTGAGTGCAGAGAAGTGTTAGAGAGCAACAGGCAGCTGCCCTGCTAGCCCTGGGCTTTAACCTAGCTGAGGGATCTTGGCTAACCTCTTTAGAGCCACTTTAGACAGACCAGAAGCTGGAAGGATATAGGGAAAGTGGAGGTAAAGCATTTCTACAGTTTATGGACTCCACTGCTTGTGTGACCAGGAGGAGCTCAAAGGCACCTGGACACAACCAGACAACTAAGCGCAAAGTTGTCTTCTATCCACATTTACCCCTCTGGGGAGTGGGGACCCGATTTACCAGAGGTACCCGAGATAAAGAATGGAGCAGATGTGTTTTGCCTGCCATCAGGGAGACCGCCCTGTGGGTTACTGGTAGTTTATGAGAAACTTATTTTATATTCATTGCCTGGCTGTCCTAGCATAGAGAAGATCTAAACTGAGGAACCTGAAGGAAAATCTCTGACTCTAGAAGCAAATACTGAGGCACACCTTTTATCTAGCCTGTTCAGGAAACCTACAGCATCAACTTACTGTAAGCCTTTTTGTATGAACAACCTGAACCTCAAGGCAGATCTATCTTCAGTAAAGTTCCTACAGTTTGCAACTCATGTGTCTTGTCATCTTTTCCACCATTCATTTATTTTACACCGCAAAGTGCTGGCGTCACGAAATTAGGCCCCTTTCACACGAGCGTGACGGATTAGGTCCGATGCGTTCAGGGTGCGTTCAGGAAAACTCGCACCATTTTGCAAGCAAGTTCAGTCAGTTTAGTCTGTGTTTACTTTCAGTTGTTCAGTTTTTTTCGCACGGGTGCAATGCGTTTTGATTAGTTTTTCACGTGCATGATAAAAAACTGAATGTTTACAAACAACATCTCTTAGCAACCATCAGTGAAAAACGCATTGTATCTGCACTTGCTTCATGATGCAATGCGTTTTTCACTGAAGCCCCATTCACTTCTATGGGGCCAGGGCAGCATGAAAAACACAAAATATAGAACATGCTGCATTTTTCACGCAACGCAGAACTGATGCGTGAAAAAAACGCTCATGTACACAGACCCATTGAAATGAATAGGTCAAGATTCAGTGTGGGTGCTATGCATTCACATCACGCATTGCACCCGCTTGGAAAGCTCGTGTGAAAGGGGCCTTATCCGGGACCCTGCCAACCAACACCCAAATTTTCCACCATCAAGGGCACCTCACACCAACACCTGGCAGAGCCCCAGTTTACCAGAGACTGCCCCGAAGAAATTGATGTCCCCTTCCACTCACTGCAAGCCGGCCCAGGGAGCTACAGCTTTAGAACTGTGAGTAATTTATCCACCGGCACCACCTCTGTGACAATACAATCCTATTACACTAACATACATGCCCCTGCGGCCTGGTTATTGCACTAATGCGTATGAATTCAGTTAAGTAGCCTACTTTTACTGTATGTTTGTTATTAGTGCGGGCCTAGCGTTGTGCATGTGTATGACTTAACCGTGAGACAATAATACGCTAAAGCTTTGTACGCTTTTTGTACATTCATGCCTATGTATGAATATTTTTTAAAACAACTTGGACTGAAGCGAATCTTATCCAAGGCAAATCTTTTTAAAAATTCGGCGAATATTCGCCGAAGCGAATCTTTGAAGATTCACTCATCTCTAGTGGGGTCTAAAAAATTCCATTGCCACATCTCAAGCCTCCCTAAAAGTGTTTCTTAAGATCATTTGATCTGTTTTCATTTTTTTCCCCAAAAAATAGTAATTAGAGGAGGACAATTTAGGCTCTTATAATTATATGTTGGCACAATTTTCAAGAAAAGCAATCTTTCAATAAAAAAAATGAATCTATATTTGGACACCTGCCTTTTATTATCTGCTACATTTTTTATGCCAAAGCCAACAAAATTACTGTCACCATGCTTACCGGATCTACAAAAGCCGGGTATGGGACAAAAATAGAAGCCATTGTGTCTGGACTCATCAATGTCCGCAAGCATTTTTTTTTTAATTTTTACATGTCAACAGTGTTTTTCATGAATTTGCTTTTTAAAGTAAAGCTGTGTGACACCATCTGTTTCTGCTGACTGATTGAAATGCACAGATTTAAAATTTCGTTTTTGTTGCTGGATATCTTGTTATTATATTTATATTTTATCATGAGATGTATTTTGGATGAATGGGACATAAAAGAAAATGAATAAATGAGGGACTGAAAGATGCATTTTATTATACGAATTTATGTAAGTGGGCTATGCCATTTAAATGTTTAATTATACTGTAATACGATGAATGAGCAGCACCGCATCTGAATATGAAAGAAAAGCTGTACAATTTGCAAGTCTAAATGATGGTTTGTTTGAAGCTGGTTTATCATACCTGGGGGTGGATGATGTCCTGTAAATATAAAGAAAAGTAATTATTGCTGAGCTGCGTAGATTCCGGATATGCCACTTTTTTTTATGAATGCGTCATGACTGTAAAGGAAAAATCCTTTAAAGAATCCTAAAATTGAAATAGATTGCTTAAAGGGGTTGTCCCTAAAATAAAATCTGCATTTTTCAAAACTACACCTGGATCTGAATACTCTTATAATTGCATGTAATTAAAATTTTAGTATAGTCTATGAGTTATTCAATAAAATGTATCTGTATAGCGCCACCTGCTGTTTGTGTAGGTGGTCACACATGTTCAGTTCCATCCTTCAACTGCCATCAGCCAGAACTTCTTTTACAAGCTGCAGGGAGGGAACTGCTCCAGTAAGGACACACCCCCTGAGCTGCTAGCCTAGTAGAGTAATTGGAGCAATGAATGGGGAGACCTCTTTATATATGTAGGGTATAAAGCTGCTCATGTACTACTACATGATGGATTTTCAATTTTTCATATTCATCATGGGATATACTTTTGAAATATATGTCCTTTAATTGTCCTTTTTTGTAAATGATTAAATGCAAGGTGCAATGCACAAAGCAGTGTTTGGTGGCACATACAGTCTCTACAGATCTGTACCACATGCCACAGCTATGGGTATTCCATATGCCGTTGTAAGGCATCTTATTGCAGAGGTATTCTTCACTAGTGGCAACTTACAAATAAATTTGGGATCATACATTGTTACAGTAGTGATCGATAGCTGCCAAATTATACCAGATAACAGATTCTGGATTTCCAAGAGTAACGAAAACTGCAGAAATCACTGTGCGTATAGGGTTGTCACTCGTTGGTATGTACGTTTTATTGTAGACTTACATTCCATAAGACTAGGATTATAGACGGAGCACCTTGTAATAAAGTTACAAATATAGAATAATGCAACACTAATATAATGTTAACCATCTTATGAACTCAATAATGTGGGGGCAAATAGCTATAAACCTCATTAACACAGAGCTTCCCCCTTAAAGCCAATGTAAAATATAGGATCTTTCTCGTAAACAGTCATTGCTTTTTGTGCTGTTTTTTTTTTTTGTGAAATTGAATTTGTTTTCACTCTTTGCAGTATAGGAACAATACCCTGCTGCTTCCTTGCAATCATCTTCTGTTGTGTTGACTGATCTGCTATTCCTATGTGGTGCTTCGATTTCAAAATGGTTTCATCTGTGAACAAGCTATAGTCCACAAATAATTGAACTGTAGCTTCACCAGTGGAGTTTTCCCAGCTTTTTTCTGGTTGTATTGTAAAAAAAAAAAAAAGCTGAAAATATTATGCACTTGTTACCTAAAAATGTTAAAAAGAATATTAAAAGCGTATTTGATGACTCCCAGATAACAACCTTTAGGGTGTCTTCGCACATTGCAAATTTCTTTGTGAATTTTGATGCAGATTTCCATGCAGATTACATCCCTCATTGAAATGAATAGAAACAAGTATTTTCTTCTGGTGTTTTTTTGCTCACAGATTTATGACAAAAGTGATAAAATATTTACGATGTCTGATCAAATATGGTAAAGGTAAAACAAACAACTCACATACATTGTAAAAAAAACAATCACTCTAACCTGTGTTCAAAACAACGCTGAAGCTCCATTCGGCCACGCTAACATTGCGGCATATGATGGCCAAAGTCAAACAAGAGGTGTAGTAACAGACATCCTTCATCACATGATGTCTCCTGGAGCTTGAAGCTCTTTGTTAATGCTCAAAAATGTATACCTTATGGCCTGTCTGAGAGGCTTCCCAGTGTGCAGTGTTCATGTCCTGTACATTATCCACTATGGAATGTGGCCTGGTGGTCTCCTGACACTGAGCAATGGCTTTGTATGTTAACTAACTATCTATCCCTGACTCGCTACGTTACAAGGAATATAAAAGGTGATATAATAATTAAAGGGGAAAGAAACATTTAGCACTTAATTAAAAATATCCTTACAACACACAGTGTGTGCTGCATTTTGAAAAAAAAATAAACATAGACCCAAAAATGCACCAAAATTGAGGTATAATACTGCATTGTTGTAGTGCATTTGTAATTCCATATTGAGTTACAGCTACTATCTAGCCTCTGTGTTTTTTTTGTTTGTTTTTTTAGTAAAAAGTTTTGAAAAAAAAATGCTGTAGGAAGCATGCTGTTTTTCCTACAAACACTGTGGGCGGAATTTTTCATGAAAGTACAATTTCACATCAGTTTTGCAGGAGTTTAGCGTACGTTCTGTCAAATGTATCCAGTATTGCAAGTTGTTTGATTTGACACAGTGAGTTTTTGACTTAAAAAAAAGCTACAGTGATAGATCTAGAGAGGAACTCATTACATACCTAACCACACCCATTTCCCCACCCACTTTTCCACCCAGTTTTCCAAACTGGAGTGATGTAAAAATTCAAAACGTTTCAGTTTGTTTTTTGTTTTTTTTTAATACACGTGACACCCCCCCTTCCCTCTCCAAAGTTGCAAAGCCCTATTTTGCTACTTTTTGAGACAGGAATTCTGGAGAGCAGGGTGTGAACAGAGTAACAAAACAAGTTAACAGTCTCTAGTACTTTCTTTAGATTTTGTTGGATTTTGTTGCAGAAATTTTCTTTGAATAAGGCTACTTTCACACGAACGTTGTGTTTTGCGGTCCGCAAATTACGGAACAACGGTTCCGTATTTTCATGATGGTAATGTTCCGTTTGTATTCCGCAATGTGTCCGTATGTCCACAAAAAACGGACGTTGTGTTTCTGTATGGCTTCCGTTTTTTGCGGACCGCAAAAAAAATGGAAGGTGTCATTTAGAATAATTGAATTGGCTACACCCCCAGAAACAGGTATTTAAGTTGTTCACCTGAGTGTTTTTTGGCCATTTTGTGATGGTTATAGGAGCATACAGAGGTTTCTTTGTGTCCCTTGTTTGCTTCGCTTTTTCTGGATTTTGGACAACATGGGAGAAGAATCTGATGATGAGGTTATCCTGCACTGGCTTCGTTTTCGGCGATTTAGCCAGCATTCATCTGTGCTGTTTGAAGAACCGAGGAGGAGGAGGAAGAGACTCTGGGTTCACCCCATAGTTTCTCAACGGTACAGAAAGGGCCATTTTCACACCCTGTTCACTGATCTTCGTCAGCACCCGGAGAAGTTCGTGAGATTCTGTCGCATGTCAGTGCCTACGTTTGATTTGCTGTTGTCGTATGTCCGTCCAGACCTTACTTTCCTGGACACCAACATGCGGCGCTGCATTTCACCTGAAGAAAGGCTGCTCGTCACCCTGAGGTAATTTTGTTTTTGGTTTTATATGTTTAATAACATTTTGTAAGATTGGCAAATCATTTTTTGGAAAAACATTGTACATCATTCTAATTGTTTTTATTTTTTTAAACACACAGATTCCTTGCAACTGGAAACTCATTTTCTTCTTTGCATTATGAGTTTCTACTAGGGATTTCTACAATTTCTCAGATAGTGCCGCATACTTGTGAAGTCATCTGGCTGCGACTCCGAGAGATGGTGATGCCACAGCCCACAGCAGAGGATTGGCTTCGTATTTCCAACGGATTCGATGTCTCTGCCCATTTTCCAAACTGTGTTGGGGCACTGGATGGCAAACACATTCGTGTTTTGAAGCCTCCTCACTCAGGGTCCAGATACTTCAATTATAAACAGTTTTTTTCTATAGTGCTTTTGGCCTTGGCTGACAGCAGCTATAAGTTTATAATGGTTGATATTGGGGCCTATGGAAGCTCCTCAGATGCTCGCATCTTTAGTGCTTCTAGAATGGCTGAGCGGCTTCGTGCCAATCAGCTTGCCCTGCCAGAGCCCAGAAGACTGCCCGGATATGCAGGTCCGCCGGCTCCATTTGTGTTCGTGGCTGACAAAGGTTTTCCTTGACAGGCCATGTGATGCGACCTTTCCCAAGACGCGGTTTGGATGTCAGGAGGCGTATTTTCAACTACCGTTTGAGCACTGCCCATCGGTATGTTGAGGGCGCTTTTGGTCTTCTCTCTACCAAGTGGAGGGTTTTTATGAAAACCATACAGATGGATCCAGACAATGCCACCCTGGTTGTTCAAGCTTGTGTTATTCTACACAATTTCACCAGGATTCACGATGCTTCCTTGGATGTTGACCAGAGTGACATTCCATCATTTTCCGATGTTGGTTTGGATCTCAGGATGCATGGACGACCTGGTACTGCTGGCATAGCAGTTCGGGAACTTTATGCAGACTTCTTCATCAGTCCCCAGGGAGCATTGTCGTGGCAGATGGACGCTATTCGTGTTTGATTTTGTTATCTTCTGGGCTCTTTAGTTTTTATTATTTTTCTATATAGTTGATAATACTTTATATATAAGTTTAGTGTAGGGACTCGCAAGAGACAGAGGACCCTTGACGTGGGCTTGGGGGCTGAGGATTTTTGGAATTTAAAAAAACTTTTTTTTTTCTTGTTAAATTTATTGGTATTTGAACTTTTTCCTAAACTTTTGAAGCATTACTTTATCAAATGTTTTTGGTTCCAAAAAGCCTTCTAATACCTCTTTGTTGATTTCCGTTTAATATATCATTTTTTCATAATTATGTATAAATGTTTCAATATTAAAACAAAAAGGGTTTTTGGTTTTTGTTTTAATTAACTTTTCTGAACCTATCTAGCATTTAGGAATGTAATTAATCCAAACTTCGATTTGGATCTATATTTTTTTTTAAAAAATAGGCTATTTGTATATTTCTTGTCACACGCACATTACTCATGCAGTTGAGCCAGCTTCCAGCCACCGTAGCCATGTCGTACAGGTATTCACCTTTTATGGTTATAAGAATTTGTTTAAACTTCAATACTGTTTTTTTATAACATTGCATGATCAGGAGTGGACAAATGTGTGTACGTAATTCAAGTATCATGCATAAAGATGTGTATGCGCTTGCTCATGCAATGTGTGAACACAATAATGCCATTTTCTTAGACGGTGTTTGAACCAGAGCAACCCACCAACCAATACTCCACGCTGGCTGTAACCAGAAGAATCGGCCTGACTGATGTGTTTTTGACAATGGAATCACAACAAAGGATGTAGAAATTGAGTTGCAGCTTATTTTTACGTTGTCTGTAGTAGCAAATTTGAAGCCCATTGTTGTACCTTACATTAACCTTTATGACGCCCTTTGTTACTAAAACCATTTTTCCTAACAAACCAAGTTAGGCAATGTAAATTAGGGTTCCAGAAGTTCCATTGTAAATGAATGTTGGCCACTAGTGGAGGTCGTCTGGCGCACATTCCCAGACTCTGGCCCAGATGAGGTGGAGGGAGCATTCATGCGCTCCGCTCCGAAATGTGAAGGGTCCGAAGGGGGAAAACTTTGGGGCGGACCATAGGTGGCCTGATGCGGGCCATATGTGGGCTGCTGCGACCCATATGTGGGCTGCTGCGACCCATATGTGGGCTGCTGCGGCACATATGTTGGGTGCTGAGGCCCATATGTTAGGTGCTGAGGCCCATATGTGGGTGGAAGATGGCCATAAGTGGTCTGCTGATGGGCGTAGGTGGCCTGATGCTGCCTATAAGTGGGCTGATGAGGAGGTGGAGGAGGTTGATCCCCAAGGACCTGTACGTGGACATTGTGAATTAATTTCACAATGTCCCCTTGGTATGGAGACGCAAACATCTCCATTACCATGACAAGGGCATGGAGTACATGGAGTCTGTCGATGGGCCGGGACCTGCTTCATCAAATGGCCCAGGCCCCTCCACAGACTTGTTTCGGGCTCCTCAGTCCTCTTCTGGGATAGGTAGTCTATCACCTGTTTGTCTACAATCTCCCGAGCAACTATCCCAGAAGAAGACTGAGGAGCAGTACGGCGTCTCCTTGGCGGCAGGGTCCTTGGGGCCACCTCTGGGCTGGTGGGGGCAGGGGCCAAAGATGGCTGCTTTTCCTCCGGCTCGTCGCCCTCAGCATCCTGTGTCCCCAGTAGCGTTGCAGGTGTGGACTGGGGTGGTCTCACATCACCTTGGGGCACATCCGACGATTCCCCTTCTAGATCATCCAGACTGTCCACAGTTCTATAAATAAAACAATAGTAGAAAATGTTTTTTAAATTGTGGAAAACAAAACTGTAAAGTGCCTGATCATACTGAAGCTCCAATAATTGCTTGCATTTTAAAATAATGCACAAATTATATGTACATGTATGTTTATAATTGAGCCAAACAAGCATCGTTAAATGGGTATTATCATCTTTGACAATGGTGGCATCTCACTAGGATATGCCCCCCTTGTCTTATAGGTGTGGTGGACGACGTAGGACCTGCTCCTATATCCAGAACAAAGCCATGAAAGGTGGTGCCTGGAGGACTCAGATCTGGAAAACACAAAGGGCAAATAACATATAAAGGAATGCTATCACAGTGCATTTAGGAGCCAACAAGTACCAATTTTTGATATTGATACAAAAGAAATATGCCATACAGCGCTCGCCTATGTATTGCGGCCACATTTAAAATGAATGGAAGGCGGATGGCCATGGCCAGTTCACAATCCTTCATTTTCAGGTCTTGGTTCAGGATAGAGGTGTGGGTCCCAACGGTGGTGCACACACCGATCAGACTATGGTGACATATCCTAGCAATATTAAAAAAAAATATTTACAAAACCATGTATAAGATACTAAAATCCCCCAAAAAATCACTGTCTTAGTGCTGCTAGTGATTACACGTTACAATATTTGAGGTAACATGACCAGTATATCTTGAAATGGATATAATGTGCAGCATATCCCTCTACAGTGTGCAAGTATAAGAACACTCGCTCTACTGGATTTTGTAAGAATGCCACTATTTATGTTGGCACAATATAGGGGCCCATGGTGGTTTCTAAAATATCAGATATGTGATAGTACCAATACAAAACATAAATAGCCTGCCATTACATATAAATTTACAAAGTTTAAAAACAAAACTCACGGTCTCAAATCGAGAACCGGCCACAGGAAACGTAGCTGCTCTGTGTAGAGATAGGGGCGTTTCCTGGAACCCCCATCACCACTGCGTCCACTTTCCACTAGCTCCCGCCGATATTGGTCGCGACAGCTGGCCCATCGGGTCTTCGCCTTCTTCACTGTATACATAATACACAAAAATAAATACAATTAGTTACAGTAACACAGTTTAAATAATGTGTGTGTAATGCGAGTGGTGCCCGACTCTAAGACATTACAGATTACTAGACAGCAGCAGTAGCAGGATGAAGGCTATGCTTTACTATATGGACATGTCACAAGCACAGGGCAACAAACTACAAGTAAAGTAGTAAAGTACTATAAGTAAAAGCTTTGCTTGGAAAGGCCAAACAAACCTAATGATAACATAAGTGTAGGCACATAGTGCATAGAACTGATGGGAAAGGGACACTTTAAGGGCAGGTAACAATATAGAGTGTTCAGTGAAATATCAAACATCAACACACATTACACAACCAATAGTTAAATCTACTGGCCACATATGTGTTAAAAATTTGGTCACGTAAAACACATTTTTAACAAACACATTAAAAAAAAAGCCTCGTTTACCAAAGGCCTTTGTAACCTGCAGTAAAAACAATCTCTGACCCTCACCAGTCGCCACCACCCTGCTATGCAAAGGCAGTGAATATAAGGGCTGAGTGACATATCTGCCTGCTGGGATACTCAACAGCAGGGGTGGGATTCAAATTTTATACAACAGGTTCCCTACTCAACGGTGGACATGCGGCGTCATGACACGTTTACATATATGCAACACATACATAGAAATGCACCATATATACACTACACATACATAAATACACCTCATATACACTACACACAACTGGCCATCTGTTCTGTCATTTTAACAACCGGTTATATCGAACCAGTGGGAACTGGCTGAATCCCATGCCTGCTCAACAGCATATTGAATGTGTAGTACTACAAGTCACAGAATAAAACTCTGAGACTGCTGAGACTGTACACACAGGAAATAAACCATATCTTTATAATCGCCATAACTACTTTGCCAGCATTTGAACAGGATTTCTATCAGCAATGGCTGCAGTTAAATATCGTAAAGTCTGAAGCAATGTCCTAGCAGAAGGGTTTAAGGTATAATGTGTCGAAAAGCACACAAAATAAGACATGGAGCAGCCACACAGTCAGATCCTGGGGGGCCTAGCCAGCACAGTGACGTATAGTGTAGAGGCGGTTATCTCTTGGTGCACGAATACAAGATCAGCAGGAATGGAATGTGAAAAAATGCATGAAAAAAATAATAATTTGGACTCATGTAATACATGCAAAGACAAAACTCTTAACATGGACAACCACTTTTTACATGGCTCACGACACAAATGACATGTTAAAAAGCTCACCCAATTCTGCTCGATCATTCGAGTCGGCTTTCCTCCAGTCAGCAGGCCTCAAGGATTTGGTCACCTCTGCCCAGGAGGTATCTTTCTTGATGCAGTCGTGATATGCATCACTGCGGGTGTCCCACAACTCCGGCCTCTCTTCTATCAGCTTGATCAGGCTCTCCACGTCCCATCGTGCCATTTTCAAGGTTCCACAAAGGCCGAACCACACTTGCACTGCTGCCAAATTGTCCTCACAAAATGCAAGGCAAATACACTTCCTGGTTTATGTGAGCTCAAACTGTCACATGGTATAGAAACCAGGTGTGTGGAACATGGATCCGCAAAAAATGCGGATAACATACGGATGCTTTCATTATGCATCCGCATTTTTTGCGGACCCATTGACTTCTATGGGTCCGCAAAACGTGTTTTGCAGACAAGAATAGGACAGGTTCTATTTTTTATGCAGCCCAACGGAACGGGCATACGGATGCGGACAGCACAACGTCGACTCTCAGTATTTTTTGAGGACCCATAGAAATGAATGGGTCCGCATTTTTCATGTGAAAAATGTGGATCAGAGCCCGCAAAAAATACTGTCGTGTGAAAGAGGCCTAAAAATAACTTCCATTCACCTGAATGGGGCATGCAGAATCCACGTGCATGCCTCCAATACAAACCCACTCAGATCAATGGAACCTCTTACAGTTTCTTGTGGTCATGTGATATCATTGCTCTGGCCACAGCAATGTCAAGTCTAGTCTGGAATAAAGCAACTCCAGAATATTTAGAGAATAGTTAAACGTTTATGTAGATTTTAACAACTATACCGAAAGTGCACTGTAATCCTTTTCAATTTTTTTCTGTGCTTGAAAAATGAAAGTTGGATTCTGATGACATATGATTGAATTTCCAGGATCTTCACGTCCCATTCCAACAATGAGCAGCCACCTCTGAAAATCCTGCATGAAAGCTTGTTCCAAACTTATGTCATTGTGCAGACTATGTTATTACTCAGGCAGTATACAGCAGCATTCCTTGTCCATTATGTGAACTGGAATAATATGGCGGTAATGTTTAGGCTTCATTCACACGACCGTATTTTGTTTCCGTGTCCGTTCCGTTTTTTTTGCGGACCGTATGCGGAACCATTCATTTCAATGGGTCCGCAAAAAAAACGGAAGGTACTCCGTGTGCATTCCGTTTCCGTATGTCCGTATTTCCGTTCCGCAAAAAAGATAGAACATGTCCTATTCTTGTCCGTTTTGCTGACAAGGATAGGCATTGTTACAATGGATCCGCAAAAAAACGGAAACACGGATGCCATACGGAACGTCATCCGTTTTTTTTGCGGATCCGCAATTTGAGGACCGCAAAACACATACGGTCGTGTGAATGAAGCCTTAAAGGGTTTATGGCAAAGAGTCAGACCTTTTTAATTTCTTCCTGTCTTCCTGGAGCAATACCTTTTTTATTTTTCTATTCACATAGCTATGTGGGGCTTGTTTTTTGCAGGACAAGTTGTACTTGGTAGTGGGAAAGTGGAAAAAATTCTAAATGGAATTACAGTGATACCACTTTTGTATAGTTTTTCTTGTGTTTTAATAGTAAAAAATATATTATTTTTTTTCGCCATACCTTTTAGATTTTTATCTATGGATTTGTGTGGGGGCTCATTTGTTTTGAGGTGTATATGACTTTTTGACCACTTTTTATTCAAATTTTTGGGAGGTGAAGCACTGAAAAAACTGTAGATTGAACATTTTGATTTTGTTTTTTAAAAAAGCATTCACCATATGGCAGGGGTGTAGCTAAAAGCTTATGGGCCCTGGTAGAAGAGTTTAGCTTGGGCCCCCCTTCCCTCAGTGCTTTCCAGCCAGGGGCAGGAAAGCACATAGCCTTTGTGCTGCCTGAGGCAAAAAATGAAACTACAACCCCCCCATGACGAATTTTTGACCTAACCCCTCTCCTTCAGCCAGAGGTGTAACATGACCAGCATGCACTTTCTATAATACCAGTGTCTTCTTAAGTGGCATAAGGGTCATTGAGCCCCCTCAGGTTTATGGGACCGGTAGCGACTGCTACCTCTTTACCCCCTATAGCTACACCCCTGCCATACGGGTTAAATAAATCTATACTTTAATAGTTCAGGCATTTTGAGACACAACGATGCTTATGATCTTATTTTTTGTTATTTATTTATTTTTATTATGGAGAGAGGTGGGCAATTTTAATTGTTGGATTTTTTTTATATTTTTAAAACTTTTAAAACAGTATCTTACAATGTAGTGCTGCCACCTGCACATTTGAATATACCAATGATAGGCCTGGTAGACTCGTAGAGGCGCCTTCCCTGATTTTAGACCCTGGCATCTTAGAGGTTCAGTGTCTGTGATCGCATACATTAGCTCCCAGTGTCTTCTGTGTAAAACAGCAGGCACCCGGTGCCTATGGTGCCTGCTTCTCTCTAGAGCAGGCCACATCTTTAAAGTCTCCCATCCACCGTACATTTAAGGGGTTAAAGAATGACTCTATGGCCCTCATTTATCAAGCTTTATCTCTAGAATTCTGACTTTGTAAAGTTGTTCTGAGAACAGTCAAGCAAGTGTACATCTTGGGAGTTGTAGTTTTACCACAGCTGGAGTGCTAGAGGTTAGCCATCACAGACCTAGAAGGACCATCATTGCAGACCGCTGGTAACTTATTCATAAATTTGTAGACGTTATAACAGAGGAACCACACAACATAGAGTCATAGAAAAGATGCTCCACAATTGTTATTATATGGGGAAGGTTACAGTTCGCACTTCAGTTATTTGGTCATCTATTTCCATCAGTTATTGTGATCCAAAACCAGTAGTGAAGCCTAAACAGAGATAAGATATAATTGAAAGATTTACTCCTGTTTTGTCTTTTTGACCTGCATCTAGTTTTGGCTCACAATAACTGATGGAAATAACAGACTAAATAACTGAAGTGTGAACTTGGCCTTACTAAAACAGACATGTGAAGAGATGGGACAGGTCCTCTTATAAAGCAAATTGTACAATTGTACCCACTGAGAGGACTCCTATCTCTTATTTAGAGGACCATGTAGCCTATTTGAAAATTATTGGCAATGTGCCATCTTTCAGGATATTTTTACATGTGCCATTTTTAAAGTGAATGGGATTTTTAGAATTCTTATTCCCATAATGCTGTCAAAAATGCACATTTTTCAGAGCAATTTTGAAACACAGGTGGGAATACACATCAACACAAAGGGCCAAGGGGATGTCTTCTCCTGTTCGTCCTGCAGACTTGATATTAAGTTTCTGTACAACTGAATTTTAAATCTAGAGAATGGAAAACTTCATAGTTCTCTTCATAGACTAGAGGGAACTTTTTTAAATACCTGCAGAGCCTTTGTCTGGAGAAAATAATCTTGGAATAATAGAGTTCTTCCGTAAAGTAGAACAATAAAGACTTCCATATTTTTTTTTTACTCGAAAAGATGATTTCAGCACGGACAAAACTTCCAACTGATGAATCTTCATCTTAAACTTCTCTAAATCGTTCACGGCTTCCACCATCTTCTAATGCCTTCCCCTCACAGTAGGTGATTTACACATTACGCTCCATGCCTTGCTTGTTTCTGGGGATTGCTAGCTGTATTAAGTTATATTACAATGCGTTACAAGAAAATAAAAGCTATCGCCTGAGAATGACACTTATGTACTATGAGAGCATTTGTCCGCCATGAACTATGAATTATGATAATGACTGTTATCACTATATAATTACATTTTTACCTCGACACATTCTGTCATCCATTTGTTTCCCGATAATATGGAGCATTTGTATTCATGGAGGATATTTTGGTATATCATTGAAATATTTGCCCTTCATGTAGAAGTTATTAAACTGAAAAACACAGCACTGAAACACTTTACTGGTTATTACATTGTGAACTCAAGTGCAGTCACCAAGATTAAAAAAGGAAATACAAGTCTTCCCTTTAATATTGTGCTTTTGTGTTAGATTAGCTCCATAGAGACGATACAATTCACGTTCGCCTGGAATATGGGAAAGACGTTTATCATCCTCTTATCGCCATAAACGTCTGCATTAATCTGTAGCTAATAATCACTTTTATAAACTTTTAGGTTTCGACACTTTGTATTAAAACTTTACAGCACAAAAGTTACATTAGTTTAAAGTTTAATACAGAAATTCACCTCAAAGGGGTTGTCAAACTTCATATAGTTCTTTATATAACCCCCACCCAACAGGACCTATCGAGGGGAGCACTCTTAGGGCTCATGCACAAAACCGTATGTATTTTGTGGTCTGCAAAAAACAGATCAGCAAGAAATACTAATGACGTCTGTGTGCATTCCGTATTTTGCGGAGCGGAACAACTGGCCCCAATAGAACAGTCCTATCCTTGTCCGTAATGCGGACAATATTAAGACATGATCTTTTTTTTTGGGGAATGGAAATATGGACATACGGAAAAGGAATGTATATGGAGTAACTTCTGCTTTTTTGCGGACTCATTGAAATTAATGATTCTGCATACGGTCCGCAAAAAAATGGACGGACACGGAAAGAAAATACATTTGTGAGAATGAGCCTTTAGACTGGGTGCACATCACCGTTTTGTGATCCGTCAGGAGAACAGAAAACAACAAAGAAAAAACGGATCCTATATTTTAAGCATCAGTTATACTGATTTTTAGACATTTAGACATTTCCATCTGAGATCCATTATTTTAGACGGAAGAAAAATACTTTGTGTAGGACTTAAAATAATGGATCTCAGATGGAAATGGCTAAAACAGATGCAAAATATGCATAACATCGTAATGGATGCTTAAAATACAGGATCCATTTTTGCTGCTTTCTGTTCTTCTGATGGATCAGAAGAACGGAAAACAACACAATGATGTGAACCAGGCCTGACCAGCTCCCTGATCCTTGGTTCTGGCTCCATGGGTCCACCACAGTCTTCACTGCTCTTCGATCCTTCCATGTAAACGTCCAGTATGGAGGGGGATATGTGTAACTCTGCAGCTGGTGATCTGCCAGGTCATGTGCTTCTTGGAGACATGTCATCACTGTAGCCAGTCATTGGCTGCAGCAGCCCACATGACTCCGTCCATGCCAGAAGTTTACATGTGGAGACAAAAGCACAGTGAAGACAGCAGTGGGCCCATAGAGCTGCAAATAGACGTCAGATAGTAGTTGAGTATGCTTCCCTTAAAAGGTGCGCTGGGTGGGGGGGAAGGGGTATTCAGAAAGCTATATGAAGTTCAACAACCTTTTTGTCCAAGATTTTGATACTGACATATAATATGTACATTTTTGTGTGAATGGGGCGACTATGGTATGGTTTCTCTTGGTATGATTTTGTATTTTATTTTTTTCTCTTATTTATTTTTTATTAGAATTTTTTTTACTTATTTTTAAAATATATTTTTGCCACATAATATTTCACCCAAGAGGTCATGCTCATTGGTCATGTGGCCTAGGCACAGCTCAGTTCTATTCAAGTGAATGGGGCTGAGCTACAATACCAAGCACAGCCACTATCCAACAGAATGTGATGTGCTTGGTAAACTACGAAGAGGCAGCGGTGCTCATTGGAGTGCTGAAGCCTTCATAAAAATGGCATATCGGTGGGGGTGCCAGGTGTTGAAGACCCACCGATCTGATATTGATTACCTGTCCTGAGGATAGGTCATCAGTTCTGAACACCTGGAAAACCCCTTTAAGTTATGTTATTAAAATCATCATGGAGATATCATAGAAATGTGAGAAGGCATACTTGTACTCAGGTGAGGGGACCAGTGACCAAAACAGTTCTCTAGAACCTAAAAAAAGAAAAACAGCTGCAACACATGCTTAGGCTTAGTTCACACTTCAGTTATTTGGTCAGTTATTTTCATCAGTGATTGTGAGCCAAAATCAGTAGTGAAGCCCACTCACAGATCAGGTATAATGTAAAGATTTCCACCTGTCCTGTGTTTTTGACCCACACCTGGTTTTGGCTCACAATAACAGATGGAAATAACTGACAAAATAAATAAAGTGTGAACTCGGCCTTAGTTATACTAAGGGCTCATGCACAAACGTATTTTCTTTCTGTGTCTGTTCTGTTTTTTTGTGGACCATACACGGAACCATTCATTTCAATGGGTCTGCAAAAAAAAAACAGAAGTTACTCCATGTGCATTCCATTTCCATATGTCTGTTCTACAAAAAAAAAAAAACCCATGTGCTATTATTGTCTGCATCACAGACAAGTATAGAGCAGTTCTATTAGGGGCCAGCTGTTCCGTTCCGCAAAATACGGAATGCACACAGACGTCATCTGTATTTCATGCGGTTTCTTTTTTTGCACACCACAAAATATATACAGTCGTGTGCATGAGCATGAGCTCTAAGAAAGTGGATCTGGAGCACATACTGCTGCTGAAATGAATAGAGGAATATTCATGAGCACATTCCATGTTTTATCCTTTAGCAAATAATATATTTTTTTTTACTAAAGATGCAGTTGGATACATTTATTTTGGTGGATTGCAAAGGGCAACTAAATAGGTACATTTTATCCACAAAACAGCTTCCTGTATTGCAGCTCAAGCACTTCTTTAAAAGTATGGGGCTAAGCTGCAATACTAGACAGAGCCCATAGGCAAGAGTGGAGATATTCAGGAAAAGAAAGTAGACCCTTTTCCCCTAACCCCTATATAATCCCTTTAATATATTCTTCTGATTATTATGAATTTGTATTAATATGTAACACCTTATACTGTGTTGATGGCTTGTTTGTGCCATGCACCTGGGCATCCATCATATGACCTGAACAGATTTTTATAACCTGGAAGTAAACAATGAAGAAAGAGGGCTTGAGACATGAGTTGGATAATAAATAAGCCAGCATCTCATCTGCAGACTGCTATTTCAGTGCATAGCAGAGAGTACTGGCTTAACTGGGTGAGAGATGTAGGTGAGGATTTGGGGGGATACTATCTCTCCTTATGGAAAGCATATAGGTTAGCTGCCTTACATTTGGTGGCATATGAGGCACAGCTTACTAGGAGCTCATTTGCATACCTTTTTACAAAAATAGAAACAAACATAAAGTTATCCCCTTTTCCCATTTTGCAAAAAATATAAACACTGTTGGTATCACTGCATCCAAAATACCCAAATTATTAAAATATAAATGCATTTATTCCGTGCAGTGAACAGAGTAGTTGAAAAAAATCAGAATGCCTAAATTACTGTTTTTTGGTTGCTTTGCTTCCCAAAATATTTTAATATAAAGTGATCAAAAAATCATACATGTACATATCCTAAAATGGTATCCATAAAGATCACAGCTCACCCTGGAAGAAATAAGCCTCATACAGCTCCATAGATGTTGATATAAAAAAAAGGTATGCCTTAAAACACCAAAAAACTATATACATTTCATTTTGCTGTAATTTTGTACTGACCCACAGAATTAAGGTAACATAACATGTCATTTTTACTGCAGAGTGAATTTCGTAAAAATGAAACTTATAAAACAATGTTGCAATTGCATTTTTACTAGTTTCGCTGGTTCCAATATATTTTATGTAATATTAAATGGTGCCATTAGAAAGACAACTTATACCACAAAAAACCAAGCCCTCATTTGGCTATGTGAATGGAATAAATAAAAATGGTATGGCTTTTGGAAAACAAGGAAGTAAAAAGCAGATAGCACGTATAAACACATGCAGGCAGCGCTTTAATCCCAGCGCTGATCAGCATTGCGATTAAAGCTCCTGCTCCTGCAATCTAACAGGAGCAGGTCGGGTCCCGGCTCACAGACAGAGCGGGACCCTGAGGAGAAGACAGGAGCGGTTTATTACAGGACAGCTGCACCTGGGCGCATGGTGGAGCAGGAAGGAAGCGGCACGTGACCGCCGGGTGACTAGGGGCCAGAGCAGTGCTGCAGGGTCTAAGGAGACCCTGATCAGCTCTGCCTGTGTCTAATGAGCCCAGGGGGCTGTTTTCCCCTGTAACTGGGGCTCCTGTTAATGCTCCAGTTACAGTGGAAACAGTGGAAAAAAAGTGTTAAAAAAAGTCAATGTCCCCCAGAGGTCTTTTAATGACTCTATACATGATATATAAAAACGATCGTCATCAAATAGGGAACCCATTGCAATAATTAATTTGTGTGTCAGTTTTAGTATTTAAAAAATAAAAATCTATAATTAAAAATAATTACTTTTTTTTAATAAGAATTAGCGGTTTTCGTCCAAATTACACCTAAAAAAAATATAAAAAATCAAGTAAAAAAAAAAAAATCGCAAAAATTATTTTCGTATTCAAACAAAAAAAAAAATTAGGGTCACTAAACCACCATGTGCCCAAATCACAAAAAGTTGCCTGGACATTCATGCCTTTTATAGGTCCGGTCATGAAAGGGTTAAGAAGTGTACAGAGTTATTAGACATCTATCCTGCTCCTGACATGCTAATTCTTCATGTAGGTTCATTTGATATGGGCAGATTACGTACACACAAATTAATAAACGACCTAAAAAATACAATGGAAAAAACCCACATTCATTTCTCTTTGACTAAAATCATCTTTTCGGAAATGGAATTCAGAATTCAGAAAAGATGAAATTCATGGAAAAAATCAGAATCTGAATTAACAAAAACATTGAAAAATGTATGACTTCCATTTGTGGTTCTTGTTACAGACATAAAGATATGTTAGAGAGGTCTATATAACAAATCAAAACAAATGTTATCAGACCTAGACATATTTAAAGGGGTATTCTGGTTACAGTAAATATAACTTATGTTTTAGACTAATTCATCATCAATAATTACCTAATATAATGTAAATTTCACATATTTACCGTTCAGTAGTTATAAAAGTACTTTTCTTCCTCTGCTACCCACTGTGTTTCCACATAAATTACCATGGCATTGACCTGTAGTTCTGAGCCTTAGTTACGTCGAGCATGCTCAGTGTGTTGCTATCAATTCCATAGCTAAATGTTAGTGTGCTGCTGATTACTGAGAGAGGGGGAGTGGCCAGACTGGAAATCAGACAGCCAATCAATAATCATCAACACTCATGAACAAGCACAAATTCACAGCAGGAAAGCTAGGGATTGTGGGGTTTGTAGTTTTGTGAGGGAAGATCAGGAGCCATGACACCAAAATCACAACATTATATCTAGTATATCAGAAGATATAGCTGTTAGAAATCGAGCCAGGGGAGAAAGCTGTTTTTACTTTCACTTTCAGCTGGGCACTTGGGAGCTGTTTTCCAGCAGAATAAAAGTGCTTTTTCTGAACATGTAATACAGACACAGAGTGCACACAGGTATGTAAGGTGGTGAAACAGCCTCCATTCTGTGAATGCACCTGTTCCTGTAAATATAGTTGTTATTAAACTGACATTTCATTTTTGGCCACAAGATGTCACTGTTTACCACAGGAAAGACTATAGCTCCCTGGAGCAATGACCAAGAGATCCTGTTCGGCGGAGGTGGAGCTTCAGACTGGAGAAGTGTGTGGCAGCCATCTTGAGAGTGTGCTGCAAAGAGGCAGAGGAGAAAGAGCTACTGTCTGTGTTTCCTAGTGTGATCCACAAGTGAGACTATTCCCTAAGGGAGCAAGACTCTGCAAGGAGATCTGGAACAGAGACTGTTGCAATATTACAGACTAGAAGAACTACCATCAGGAGCCCTGCTGAGAGGAAAAGTGGAAGCGTCAGTGAGACTGCGTCGTTGCCGTATGAGATCCTCTACCAGATACTTCTGAAAGTTAAGGTACCCAACGGACCCGGGTCAGGGAAAGAACTGAGGCCCACTGTGCAGACACAGTGGGTAACCGTGCACGCAACGCATTATGTTATTGGCTCCAATTCAGTAGCTACTGGGTAAAAGCCTAAAGATTAGACAGGTGGTTTGCAGGCTGCAAGCTACCTTGCTACAGAAGTGGGGTTTACTGTGGCAAACAACTGGTTATACTCTTTCTGAGGTTTAGTGTTGATTGGTTAAGTTTGTAAACGTTTGTGTTATACCGCCGGCACTCCTGAACCGCACTTACAGAATTGTTCGTGGAGATTAGGGTATTAAAAGGTATAGCTGCTGGGTTACTATAACCTGCAGATAGGCAAAACTGTGGAGAAGCCTGGGCACACACTGATAGAGCACCGTGCTGTGTAACACAAGTGCCTCAGCCTCTAGATGAGTGTATGTATATATGCTTGGGGTATTTCCTTCCTACAAACGTTAAATACTTAGTAAAATCTTGTTTTTTGCCAATCTGAGTTGGAGTCTCCTTCCTTGTCTGTGACTTTGCTGTATCCTGGGGAGCCCACCCCGGTACACGGCTTACAGGTATGTCTGGGATGTGTCTGCTATCTTCTGTGGGGCAGTGCTCTTAGGTGAAAAACAAAATGTGATTGAAGAAGGCTTCGGTGCATGTTAGCCATACTGGGTATGGGTTAAGTCAATCTTCGAGTGGACTGGGTTGATGTGGTTAAATTAATTATATTTATTGGATGTTAGTTATTTATTTAATATATTAGGTAACAGCACCGTGGCCAATATTATTCCACTAATAAAAGATATTTAACATTTCAAGGTGTTTAATCTTTATTTACTAACGGCCGGTAACTTACTGTATAATAACAATTTGGGATCTATGACACCTTGATAATTAAAGGGGTTATCCGAGAGTATAAAAAGCCCCCCATTAGCTGCTCTCCCCGACACCAGATGTTTTCATCCGGGCACGAGGAGAAGCAGCAGTGGCAGTGCAGGGACCAGGAGCGGCGCAGGGAGCAGGGTAAGCATATTCAACGTGGGGAGGTGAGGGCTTTTTATACTCTCGGATAACCCCTTTAAAAAGAATGAGTGATGATAGAAAGTGGGAATGTAAGGCATAGTAATGTGAAGCTCCTGTCAAGTTGCTGGTATCCAAAGTACCACTGTGTCAGATAACGATCATACCTTCAAAATAATGATAACTTGAATTGATTTTGAGGTCCATTTCCAGAATCAGTCACTCTTCAGATAAGATGTCCTTCATTGTGATGCTACATAAGGCCAGTTTCACACCAGCACTTACAATCTCTCTGCATTCCGGAATTGCCAGAAGCTTCAATGTTGCTGTCCGGCCCCATTAACTATAATGGGGACAGTGGAGATTTTACCGCAACACGGCAAATATGCTGAGAATCGTCTGGAAGAAAACCACTGAGTGTACATGGAGTCAACGGTCCCTGTAGTAGTAGCACATCATTTTTCCCATAGAATCACAACTGGAACATTGCCTAATCAATCCTCATTAAATTGTCAACATATATTTAGAAGATGTACAAGTAAGACAATTCTAAGTACAGTAATTTGTTGTCAATTCCCCTTCTGCATAATTACTTATGCTGCACTTAATGAGGAAAATTATACACAAATATAAGATGCGCTAAATATGCAAATGAAATTAATTCCATCTAATTAATTAAGCATATCGATGCAAGAACATTTACATAAATAAAGTTAAAAAGATTTTATATATTAACCTGAGTGCAAAAAATTCAAAGCTAAAAATATACGACTTCAAAATATGGCAGAAAGAAATGAGTGGGATAAATTGACGTCTCTGGACTGATTTAAGTGATTTTAAGATTCCACCAGACTTTTGTATCTGCTGTTGAAATAAACACGCTACATTAAAAATTACAGGAATAAGATGATAGAACTGAATAAAAGTAAAAACAGTGATTTTCCCATACTGTCACTGGAATGGGAGCGGTGCTACAATAAGCAGAAACGACCACTACATAGTGTACATGCTGTCCTGTACTGGTGGTCTCTGGCGCACAGGAGCTCCCGTGAACGGCTAATGGTGGGTTCACATCATGTTTTATGCCTCCATTTGACGTATATGTTACAAAAAAAAGGATACAAAAACGCAGCACACCAAGTTCTTGTATCCTGCACAGTCCGGTAAAAAAAGTTGTTTTTTTTTTTTTTACAAAGTAACTCTATGCCACTGTATGGCATCAGTCTGAGGCATCCGTTTAACGTTTACAATTTTTGTATACGTTAAAATGGTGGGAAAAGCTTGATGAGAACCAACCCTAATCTATGTGAGTCCAACTCCTAGTAATAACCAAGAACCACCACCATGCAAGACACAGATCCAGAGTTACTAATGTATCTACACCCCAAAAAATTGTCTAAAATGTGGTGAAAATGGCACAAATTGGCATATCTCAGTGAAGGTCTTAGTGGAAAGCGAGCAGAGCTCGCAAAGTGAATGGGGCCTAAGATGTACCATTGTGCATCCAAATATCGGCACAATTCTGGAGTGAAAATACATCTCAGAATAAGCCAACCGATAGTTGGTATAGTCAGAGAAAAGTGTCTATCTCTGCACCAGATTTATCATCCAGCCTGATCCACTGTGATAGATCTGGTGCAGGTCTAGACAGCCGGTCTATGCTTACGCCATCTTTATTAGTAAATCTGGGTACAGTGATATTGCCAGAGAGATATTACTGGCTTGGAGGAACAATATAATGGTATAATATATGCGCTGTGCTATGCCTAGTGCAAGGCCAGAAAGTGTATGTGGGGGGTGTTCTGTGTCAAGCCCCGCCCCTTAAGCTGTGCACTAGGCATAACACAATGTTCATTTTTGCGTGAAATGTTCCTTTTATTATCATTTTCTACACTTGTATAGGTTTTTAGGTGCACACAGTCATGGGACAGCTAAGCAACAACAATTGTAAAGCAGTTGTATAGAAAAACAATACAACAATAAAATAACAAGTGAAAATTACTAGTGATGATCGAGCACCCCGATGTTCGGGTGTTCGGGTGCTCTGGCCGAACACTAGGTGGTGCTCGAGTGCTCGGCCGAGCACCCGAGTATAATGAAAGTCAATGGGAGAAGACCAGGCACCCCCTGCTCTGCAGAGGGGAGCGTGTCTGGTTGATAGGGAAACGTGAGAAAATGGTGGAAATACCACAGAAATGGTTAGGGAACAGCATGGGGAGGGTGTCTGGTTCATACGAAAAGGTCAGAATCGCGACTTCTCCTCTTTCACTCGTAAAAGTACGCTAATTAACTGAATTCATATGCACTAGCGTACAATGCGTAGCATTAGCATACAAATTCGTACGCATTAGCGTACAAATCAACATGGCTACGGCATTACAGTGAATGCCAGTACTCTCCCGCACGTTTATTCGCTGCATAACAGCGAAACAAACGTGCGGGGAGGAGTCTCTAGCATCTCACTCGAGCACACGCGGTGTTCGGCCGAACACCGCGATGTGCCGAGCATGCTCGCTCAACACTAAAAATTACCCATCTTGGGGAATAACTTGTAAAAATTGTAAAAATTGTAAAATTACATCATGAGTTTTCTGTTTAGGAAATTATTTTTTAATTTTTATTCCAAAACTCTTTGGTGCTCAATGATGTAAAGGTACCGGCGTGTGACAGATTGCTTTCCTAAAGGCTCCAAGATTTAGGGGTGTACAAAACTATCATGGGGCCTCATAGGACAACTTAGTATAGCCCCCCAGTGAGATTTCTCACAAATTTAGGAATATTTTTATTAAGTGGCAGAACTATTTAGTGAAAAAAAAGCTATGCTCTACCTCACACATTTCACCCGACTTCTGTGTTGGAAAAACCGGAACAGGTGCTTTATAAATATGGCGCTCTTTTTGATCATCATATCACGAACTGGCATAAATACATTACTAAATTTCCCTCACACAGCTCTAAACCTCTTGCTTCTGCTCATATGGTGCATGATACATCTGGCTGGCTAGCCACTGCTAGAGGGGACATCAGTACATGGGAATTCATACCGCTTCCATTGAACTCAATGAAAGCTTTAAAAGTCTCTTTGCACTGAGCTCCCCCCCTTGACTCTGTAAATCTGTGTTGGCCATTAAGAGAAGTCCAAGACGGGGCCCACTGTTGTTTATTAAAAGAAAATTCATCTAATTGGTGGGGATTGTTGGGGTTGGCATTGATTACCAGTGAGTCCCCCATTCCTCCTTACCTATATGACCATGGTGAGTAGGAATTTGAATGACTTGATGGGTGGGCATGCACACTAACTTTCCATCCAGACTGGGGTAGGGGCAGCCATTGAGCATTTATCACCTATCCTGTATATAAGTGATACATGCATTGGATTAGGAAATCTCTTTATTGCTAAATCACGTTTTAATCCATTCTGATGAACACATAATGATATAGTACATGGTAAATTTATACTATATTTGTCATCAAAAGTGACATGGGGATACATTTTTTCCTCCAAGTAAGCAAATTGCAGACATTCATTTATGTAGACCTATAAAAAAAATAAAAATGTGCTCCATCAAGGACTAGAAGACAGTGGTTGATAAATATCACCCACTTAGAGTTATAGTCATGTTGCTTTCCTCACAATCTCAATTCACTGAACCAAAGCTACAGCATTAAAAGCTTGAAAAATAAATTAGTCAGCCGCCCCTGGAACCAGAAAAAAAATGGCAGCTGTTTTTCATCTTTCATCATTAGTACTGTCAGTGTCATTGTCTATCAGTCCTTTTTTATTATTGTCACTTTGCAGCAGTTAGAAGCCCATTCACGGCACCAGACCATGCTCAATCTATGTCGCATTTTATTAGCTGAGCTGCAGGTGAGTAAAAAGCACCACTTAGATGCAGCTCTCTGCGATATAAACATCTCACTTTTTTCCACTAATCAATCTTAAAGCGAGCGTGTTGCATTCTCAATGTCTAAATTAACCCAATACTGCACTATCAAATACCTCCTCCTAAGGTCTTACTGAATAAAGAAATTATAATACAATTGAACTGAAATCATTTCCCAGAAGTGATGGGTCAAAGTACTGAAGTGTTCAAGTCTGCCCAAAGTTAAACATACTTGATATTGAGCTTTATAATGTAAAGTTTTAGTGACAACATGATTTAGCAAAGAAGGTTTAGAACAGTGTTGGCACCCCTTAGAAGTTTTGATGCTCTCCAATAGAGAAACAATATAAAATATTGTAATTTGATCCCTTTTAATGGCTAACTCAAATAAATGATGTTATAAGGCAAGCTTTTGAGACTCTGATGTACCTTCTTCAGGCCAGAAATGAAAATGGCCAGAAGAAGGCCCCTCAGAGTCTCAAAAGCTTGCTTTATGACATCATTTATTTTAGTTAGCCATTAAAAGGGATCAAATTACAATATTTTATATTGTTTCTCTTTTGGAGAGCATCAAAACGTCTCACTACTGGCTAACACGGTACCAAACCTTTTTCTTTCCACCCTTAGAAAAGACTCTACAAAGGCCAATCAAGGAAGCCACATCCTCCCTAGAGAATCATCTAATGAAAAACCTCAAGCTACTCCTCTATCAGTTGATGTCCTGGCTCATGACTCCACAATAAGGCCTCATGCACACAACTGTATTTTTGGTCCATGTCTGGTCCACATTTTTTGCAGTTTGGATGCAGACTCAATCATTTCCAATGGTCCGCAAAAATAAATGAATTAATTTTACTGGTGCACCTCAGATGCCCCAGTGTGACACTGTGGACAAGTAAAAGTATTTCTATAATAGGGACTGAGGAAAGTGCTGGATGCACACAGCCGGTATTCGAACATATTTTGCGGATCTGCGGTTTACTGACCGCATAGTATCATAGGTCATGTGCATGACGCCTAAGAATAAGACTAGTCATAGAGGAGTTTATCGAAAACCTACAAGAATGTCTTCAGCATATGTCTTAACGTATGTATGAAAACCTGAATGTTTTTCAAGCCATTTGAGCCACTTTGCTGCCTCAGGTCCTGGACAACTGACCATGAGTGAAGAATCTAGAATTGAAGGAAGAAATGTTCAGTAGAACCTCCATGTTTTCTGCCTCTCCATGGTTACTCTCATAGTGGCCCAGAGATGTCTCCACAGGTAGCATACATGGATGCTCCTTGGTCCTTCAGACCTTGCCTGAATCCCAGATTATTGTGCAATGTTTTAATTTCATTATATTTCCTTATTTCTTGTTACACATTTTTGCTACATGCTAACTTTTGGGATTTATTCATGGTTCCTTTCTTATTGGCCTTTCTCTGTTCGTGACCTTAGCTCCATCTTCTAGCTATGTCTTGAATCTTCCCTGGTTCTTCTGCTTTGACTCTGACCTCCTTCCAGGCAATGACCCTTGTTTATCCAGGCCGATGCATATATAATTATAATCATGTTCTAGAAGCTGATCTAATATATATAGGGGGATACTCCCACCTCTCTCCGATGGCAGATGTCAGGGCAGATAAGGATCAGGCAAGTTGGCTGCGGCTTCCTCCCCTTCAGCCCACTGAGAACACATGCTTGCTCAGCTGAGCCAAGAAGAAATGTGCATGAGGGGATTGGGAGTAATGGCTGTTGGCTGAACGTTTATCTTATGTCTATGGCTGGGGTTAGTTTAGGAAAGAGAGGGGGGGCAAGAGCTGATACGTGGAGAAAAAGACATCTTTCTCTCATACGATATATTAAAGTTTCCTATATTTGCATATCCTATTGGTTTATGGAAAGTTTGTTAAAAGTTCGGTGACCTTTAAAAAATGAGAAATGAATTGAACGTGTGGAGGACTTTATTTGGATTTACTTGGAACTCTGATGTTCTCGTTTTATGTCTTTCATATCCAGTACAGTCACAGATTGTGTCTCTTCTCGTTTTTCCTAAGAATATTTGCTGCCTATTCATGCATAACCATTTAATAAGCTTTACCCGTGCAACCGTCTCTACTTCGACATAATAACAAGCGTACACTCAAGGACAGTAACAAGCTCCCTGATCAACAAGTGCGTTTCTTAAGAAATAATTACAATTTTTCTTTACTTCTGAAACAAGTCATAAATCACAAGGAAGAAAAATAATTGCTGACAACAATAAAACCTACTTAAGACATCATTATCCGAATTAACCAACTTTATCTTGTTGCACGCTGTTCATCCATCCTCAGTATGAACCTGAATGACATATGCTTTAGTTCTTTGACTTTCTGACAGTGATGTATAAGCCTATCCCTGTGTCAAAATCTGTCACCTCGAAGTTCAAATGCTTAAAGAAAATAAATACAATGAGGAAAATTTTGGTTTTCTCTAAATGTGAAATGAAGTATGCCACAGATTAAATCTTTTACAGTTATTATTCTGGACCAGCATCTACTAAGCCTCTGTTCTCACCGCTCTGTATTCTACACATCTTGTTTCCTCACCGTAACAAAACATGACCGGAATTATCTTGATCCATCTGAGATTCAGAATGATTAAACTGTTCTCATTTGAACATGTGGCTCCATTTTAAAGTAAAATCTACATATAGCTTCTCAGATTATAGGTACTTGAACAAATGTTACTCTATACAAGACACACCATGCCTCCGAGGTGCAAATACTTCTAGCTGAATGGTGATAAAACAAGCTGCCATTTTCCCGAATGCTAACCTGACTACAATCTAACCTGCATGAGAGCAGCTATGAGTTTTTGAGATGATATTGATTATTACCTGTATTACTGTAAATTCTGAGATTTGGGAAAAAAATAGACATAACACGACTTGCATAAAAGGTTTAGTAAGGTGAGTACCAGAGCCAAAAGCTGTGAAGAAAAGAGCAAGCTCTCCGTCCACCATTTTCCAACATGGCACCTGGCCGACACCCATATGATACAAAGAGAGGTGATGGTAGCATCTTACTCTAATGATGTCCTCACTGGAGCTGAGCTTTGTTACATAGCTAGATGTTTTCTAGCCTCCTGGCCCCTCCTCAAGGTCTTCAGTATACAGTACATATGTTCAGTTACTTTAGACCTCAGGAACATGACCAGGTAGGTATCTGGTACTACTAACCAACCTCATTACAAGGAATTAAAGTGGAAAGAACCACTAAAATACCATGCTACTTGTTACCATTTATTGTTATAATGTTAAAGGGGTTTTCCAGGTGTTTAAATATTGAGGACCTATCCTCAGGATATGTAGGGGTCTGATTCTCCACATCCAATCGGCTTTTTGAAGAGACCATGGTGCTCCAGAGAGCACCTCGGCCTCCTCGCAGCTTACAAAGCTCAACGCAGTCCATTAAATAACAACTGTGTCTGGTATTGCAGTTCAGCCCCATTCACTTGAATGAGAGTGAGCAGCACCACAATGAGAATAATACATCATATCATAAATGACAATATATTTATAACAAAGCTAGAACCAGCCCTGTACCTCACATGGGTCCAGAGATCTCCATGTTCACTGTTCCAATTGTTCTGCTCCATTATCTTCAGCCTGGTAGCTCAGGGGACATGTCCTTTCTTCTGTTGCTCCCTGTCACTGCCACAGCTTTTAACAGAACATATGGCTAGTGGCAGTTGAAAATGTAAAGACTTTGTACACCTTTGGGGGCAATTTTTTTCATTATTGTATTGTACTCATTTTAAGCTTTTTCCAGTTGATATTATTAAACATTTAGAACCATTTTCTCTGTACAGGGCTGAGATGCTCTATAAGCAGGGCCTGAATTTTCTCCCTGTTTTATCAGCCAGCTCAGCTGACAGGATCCTTATGTCTGATCTCTCATCGTATAAACACTCATTATAGCACAATCCTTATCTTACCGATAAGAATAAGGCTTAGGCTACTTTCACACTAGCGTTTTATAATTCCGGTATTGAGTTCCGTCATAGGGGCTCAATACTGGAATAAAACGCTTCAGTTTTGTCCCCATTCATTGTCAATGGGGACAAAACTGAACTGAAGACAACGGAATGCTCCTAAAAGCATTCCGCACAGTCTTCAGACCGGAGAACAAACCGCAGCATGCTGCGGTTTTCTCTCCGGTCCAGGCATCCGCACCAAGACGGATCCGTCATGACCCCCAATGAAAGTCAATGGGGACGGATCCGTTTGGTGTAACACAATGGTGAACGGATCCGTCCTCCATTGACTTTCAATGGAGTTCATGACGGATCCGTCACCTGCACACATACACACAATACACACATACAGACATAGACATAAACATAAACATACACAGACATATAGACATACAAATACACATACATACTTACATGCTCCCCGGCAGGTCTCCAGAGCGCAGGAGGAACAGGACGGCGCGCACAGATGACGATTCCACCAGGCGCCCAGCAGAGGGCGCTGTGGGAAATCGTCATCTGTGCACGCCATCCTGCTCCTCCGGCGCTCTGGAGACCTGCCGGGAGCATGTAAGTATGTATGTGTATTTGTCTGTGTATATGTGTGTGTGTCTGTGTGTATGTATGTACTGTGTGACATGTGTGGGGCCGGAGCGTGGTTCCGGCTCCACACATGTCCCTGCGGCAGTCCGGATCCGGCAGCACCCTTCACCTGCCGGATCAGGGCTGCCGCCAGTGTGAAAGTAGCCTTAAATTATAATGAGCTTTTAGTAATTTGGAGATAAGTTTTATTAGATGACTGGCACAGAGTGAAAGTATGATTCTGAAAGCTAGAAAAAAGTTAACGGTTGAATATTTTTTATAAAGACCAAATGAAAAACATGTTTTTAGCTGAAAATGAGTAAAATGCAATCATAAAAAAATGCTCCCAAAGGTGTACATAGCCTTTAAAATGAGCACATTAGACGGACAAGAAAAATAAGGAAAAGAGCAAACAGCAGGTGGTGCTATACAGATACATTTTTTTAATTACATGCAATTACAAAAGTTTTCAGATCTAGACACTGGTTTGGAAAATGCAGAATATGTTACATGACACAACCCCATTTAAAAAAAAAATCATCAGAAATCTGGGGAGTTGTGCTTTGCTTTTGTGTGGAACTGTTTGAGGTACGTGTACTGGGAAACTGAGGAGGCCTCATACTAAGCTCTTCCATGGGGCTTTATGAGATCTGTGTACACACCTATCAGGGACGAACATATAGCTTATGTTGTCTGTTGGGGGTGAGGACCCACTCTGGCCACAGTATCCTGCTTCTGCTACTCACTACTCAGATTGATCTCTCATAGATTCAATAATTGTCTTTGTTGTCAGTATATGGGTGTATGAACCATCTGCAGACCACCAGGGATATTATCATTAACCCATTCACTGCCCTAGCCCACCACAGATGTTATTATTAAATGCTTCACTTTCTTAGCCTATAAACGATGACATTATTATCCCTACTGTTATAGACCACCAGAGATTATTACCACTAATCCCTTTTTCTTCCCTAGACTATCAGGAATGTTACTGTTAACCCCTTCACTAACCTAGATAACCAGGGTTATTACTCATCACTGCAGGTGGCAAAGATTAGTTGACCAACAAGAAATAACTATTTTAGGTTTAAGAAGAAGTACTAAGTTTTGCATATGCTGGTGGAAGGGGTCTACACAGGGGTGCACCTAGCCTTTCTGCTGCCTGAGTCAAAAACTGAAACAGAGCCCCCCTCCCAATGCCAAATTCTCATCCTAACCCCTTCCCTCCAGCTGTACTGTTAACGGCATACTTGGAAAACATTACATATAGCCCTACAAAACATACAAGGTAATACAGCCCCCACATACCTCTTACATCCAGTGATGTCTCCTCTGATGTAGACTTCTCTTTCCTTATCTTCTCCATCCAGACCATAATGATGATTTCTTTCAGCCATCTCTTGTCTCTACAGAGTTTAACAAACAAACATCTTAGTTTCCTACTTTTCCATCTTTTTCCCCACTTGCCCCAAACTTGCATCGCCTCACCTCGTCTCATTGGCAGTGCACCCTTGGGTCTACATTCCTTTATGAAAGGAGAAAATGTACATTTTTTATGATAAAAGAGCACCTTTTACCTCTCCTGACATGTCTGTTTTAGGCCTCTTTCACACTAGCGGCAGCACGGATCCGGCACCTAAAGGGTGCCGACGGATCCGTGCTGCCGCTGATACATGTGTGGAGCCGGAGCAGCGGTCCGGCCCCACACATGTTGACACAGATATTGGGACAAGACACAGACAAACATACATACACACACATACACATACATACTTACATACTCCAGCCAGGGACGCCGGCAGCACTGGCTGCTGGGCGCAGTGGGGAAACGTCATAGCTGCACGCAGGAGGCGCGTGAAGACGTGCTGCCGGCGTCCCTGGCTGGAGTATGTAAGTATGTATGTGTTTGTGTGTATGTGTGAGTATGTATGTATGTATTTCTGTATATGTGTAGCCGGATCCGGAATGACCCCCCATTGCAAGTCAATGGAGGACAGATCCGGATTACTGATGTGTCACACCAAACGGATCCGTCCCCATTGACTTGCATTGGGGGTCATTCCGGATCCGTCTTGGTGCGGATGCCTGGACCGGAGAGAAAACCGCAGCATGCTGCGGTTTGTTCTCCGGTCTGAAGACGGAACGGAATGCTTTCAGGAGCATTCCGTTGTCTTCAGCTCAGTTCTGTCCCCATTGACAATGAATGGGGACAAAACTGAAGCGTTTTATTCCAGTATTGAGCCCCTATGATGGAACTCAATACCGGAATTTAAAAATGCTAGTGTGAAAGTAGCCTTAGTAACTACTTGCATTCCTCATGTACTAACAATTCTGGAGCATCTGTTCTTATGACTTTATGATGTGACATTCCTTTATTATTCTTACTAGAAGTTATAATGCTTATTATTTTGTGTATTGCAACAACTACATTATGTCATTGAATGTTTCCAGACACAGTGTTATATTGTAAATAAAGTACTGCTAAAAAGAAAAGGCAGGAAGAGGCAGAGACTTGCTGCACATGTACAAAGATAGCTGAGAGAGAAGAAAGCCAGAAGCAGATGTGTTGAGATTCTGATCTTACTGAAAGTTATATTCGTATGCTGTGCAGTTATTTCTGAATAAAACCTGTTGTTCCCTGTGCTACGCCGGATGGAGACCTGATTAATCCGCTGCTACATGTTGCAATACCAGACACAACCCGTGGACAGCTGTGGCACTGTTTTTGGAAGAAAGTAGCCATGTTTTTCTAATCCTGTACAGCCCCATTAAATCTGTCCTTTGTGGAATAGTAACAGGATATAAATTGATTCGCTCCTTTGTAGTATTTTTAGGCACTCCGTGTAAGTACACATGTGGAAGGCTTTTCTCCTTGAAACATCACGTAATGAGGTGTGACAATCGGAAGGACTTTAGCGTGCTCTTAGTCTTTATTCCATAGACCTTGGATCTGAAACAATAAAAAGTGGAAATTTATCCTGATGTGTTACTAGTGTGAGCAAATGTGAGTAGTTGTTCGTGAAGCTATCCTGATATGAAACCTATTATGTAAGTAGTATATACTCATAGTTATATATCTATATATATATATATATATATATATATATATATATATATATATATTCCTTAATTGATATGTTTATATTAGGGGGTTTTCACTTGAAGAGCTGCAGTATGCTGGCATAACCAATATACATATATACATATACAGTACAGGCCAAAAGTTTGGACCCACCTTCTCATTCACAGAGTTTTCTGTATTTTCAAGACTATGAAAATTGTAGATTCACACTGAAGGCATCAAAACTA
The DNA here is from genome assembly GCA_900303285.1 of Rhinella marina. NCBI lineage: Eukaryota > Metazoa > Chordata > Amphibia > Anura > Bufonidae > Rhinella > Rhinella marina. The sequence continues at coordinate 64,504 of ONZH01020515.1, forward strand.
TGAATTAACACATGTGGAATTATATACTTAACAAAAAAGTGTGAAACAACTGAAAATATGTCTTATATTCTAGGTTCTTCAAAGTAGCCACCTTTTGCTTTGATTACTGCTTTGCACACTCTTGGCATTCTCTTGATGAGCTTCAAGAGGTAGTCACCTGAAATGGTTTTCACTTCACAGGTGTGCCCTGTCAGGTTTTATCAGTGGGATTTCTTGCCTTATAAATGGGGTTGGGACCATGAGTTGTATTGGGCAGAAGCCAGGTGGATACACAGCTGATAGTCCTACTGAATAGATTGTTCGAATTTGTATTATAACAAGAAAAAGCAGCTAAGTAAACAAAAACGAGTGGCCATAATTACTTTAAGAAATGAAGGTCATTCAGTCCGAAAAATTGGGAAAACTATGAAAGTGTCCAGAAGTGCAGTCGCAATAACCATCAAGCGCTACAAAGAAACTGGCTCACATGAGGCCCACCCCAGGAAAGGAAGACCAAGAGTCACCTCTGCTGCGGAGGATAAGTTCATCCGAGTCACCAGCCTCAGAAATCGCAGGTTAACAGCAGCTCAGATTAGAGACCAGGTCAATGCCACACAGAGTTCTAGCAGCAGACACATCTCTACAACTGTTAAGAGGAGACTGTGTGCAGCAGGCCTTCATGGTAAAATAGCTGCTAGGAAACCACTGCTAAGGACAGGCAACAAGCAGAAGAGACTTGTTTGGGCTAAAGAACACAAGGAATGGACATTAGACCAGTGGAAATCTGTGCTTTGGTCTGATGAGTCCAAATTTCAGATCTTTGGTTCCAACCACTGTGTCTTTGTGCAACGCAGAAAATGTGAACGGATGGACTCAACATGCCTGGTTCCCACCGTGAAGCATGGAGGAGGAGGTGTGATGGTGTGGGGGTGCTTTGCTGGTGACACTGTTGGGGATTTATTCAAAATTGAAGGCATACTGAACCAGCATGGCTACCACAGCATCTTTCAGCGGCATGCTATTCCATCCGGTTTGCGTTTAGTTGGACCATCATATATTTATCAACAGGACAATGACCCCAAACACACCTCCAGGCTGTGTAAGGGCTAATTGACCAAGAAGGAGAGTGATGGGGTGCTACGCCAGATGACCTGGCCTCCACAGTCACCAGACCTGAACCCAATCGAGATGGTTTGGGGTGAGCTGGACCGCAGAGTGAAGGCAAAAGGGCCAACAAGTGCTAAGCATCTCTAGGAACTCCTTCAAGACTGTTGGAATACCATTTCAGGTGACTACCTCTTGAAGCTCATCAAGAGAATGCCAAGAGTGTGCAAAGCAGTAATCAAAGCAAAAGGTGGCTACTTTGAAGAACCTAGAATATAAGACATATTTTCAGTTGTTTCACACTTTTTTGTTAAGTATATAATTCCACATGTGTTAATTCATAGTTTTGATGCCTTCAGTGTGAATCTACAATTTTCATAGTCATGAAAATACAGAAAACTCTTTGAATGAGAAGGTGTGTCCAAACTTTTGGTCTGTACTGTACATACAATATACCCTATTCAGATTCTTGCCATGGGGCCCAATGATATTTATGTTCACCCTGCAATTAACCTATCAGTATTTTTTTTTAGAGGGAATGTAGGTGGAACCCACAAAAACATAGGAGAACATACAGACTCTATGCATATGTTGGCACTAGACTGAAATCCAGAACCTTACTGTTCAAGGCAATTGTGCTAACCACTGAGCCACCGTACCCCCTGTATATATGTATATATATATTCCTGTTAAAAGGAATCTGTCACCAGCTTTATGCTTACCTATCTGAAAGGAGCATAAAGTAGTGACCGAGACCCTGATTCCAGCACTGGATCAACATGCGGCCATTTTCATAAAATCACTATTTGTTAGCTGCCGCAGAACCTGAGTGCTCGAGACCTCTCCATTCTGTACGTGTGCAATGGAGCCCTCGACATCCATGAGCTCATGCTCCCTTAACCCTGATGGACAGCTTTCTCCTGTGCACATTATAGGGAGAATTCTGTCAATCGGTGGGGGGAATGCAGAGCGCTCATGAATACAAAGACTGGAGGGTCTTTGTCAGAAGTTTATTTTGCCCTGAGTTAGGGCAGAATAAACCTGGTGACAGATTCCCTTTCAACTTATTGTACATTTATATGACATTCAGGACCTGCAGTGACAACCCCTATGAAAACTAGAAGTAATGGTTGTCAGCTTCTCTTAAAAATGGGCAAAAATAACATTAGACTTTTTGCAAGGGACATCTGAGTAATTGTCATTACATAGGTGGTCGTGATCACACACTGAGCATTTACTAACATTTTCTATAGATCTGTCCCTATTTGCCCCCAGTTTTTCTGCCATCGTAATCTTCTGCACTTTATAACACATGAAGTCGTGACATTTCCAATTTACAGTTTTGTACAGGAAAGAACAGGATATTTCTATAGATACCAGCATATTTTTGCTCTGCTGTATTGGTATTGTTATGCAGTATTTCAGAGAATATTTAAAGTGATTTGCACAACCCCCAGGACTAATAGACAATTGCTAAGCCGATAATTTGGTAAGCTATGGTACACTAAGTTCAATACACGTAGCGTCATGATATAAAGGTTACTGGATGAAAATTGCATTTTTTTTCTTTGACATTTTTATTGTACATACATTACCGAGGGTGTCCTACTGTGCTAATGTTGATTAAAGGGAAAGAAGTGACATAGATGAGTTTTAATGTTTCTCTAAACTTCTTTCTATTTCTCAGAATAGCTGAAATGTTTGCTTCCATTCAGTATACAAGATTCTTTGCTGGGGGCATCCCAGGACTTTAAATGTCATCTGTCAGCAGATTTCTACCTATGAAATTAACTGACCTGTTACATGTGCGCTTGGCAGCTGAAGACACCTATGTTGGTCCCATGTTCATATGTGTCCACATTGCTGTGAAAAATTAAGTTTGAAAATATGCAAATGAGCCTCTAGGAGCAACAGGGGCGTTGCCATTACTCCTAGAGGCTCTGCTCTCTCTGCAACTACCGCGTCCTCTCCACTTTGAATGACAGGGCTAGGCGTGATGATGTTTTGACTGTTTGGTTCTGTCAATCAAAGTGGAGAGGGCACGGCAGTTGTAAATAGAGCCTCTGGGTGTAACACCCCCATTGCTTTTAGAGGCTCATTTGCATATATTCCAATATATATCAACTGCCAAGTGCACATGTAACAGGTCAGTCAGTTTCATAGGTGCAAATGACTAGGCCATCAATATCACATTGGGACATCCATTACACAGTGTACAAAGCTGTGCTAGTTTCTGCGCACCTAGACTCCTGGAGACAGCTGCCGATCTCATATTGATGAACTATAGTGGGGGTAGGTCATCATTGTAAAGTTATGGAATACCCCATTAAGACTTCGTTCATAGTTACATAGTACAGTAGAAAAAAGAGTTCAAGCAGAGGCAGGTAGGGATGGAAATTAAGGGAAGAGAGTGAGAATCCACACTTCTACAAATTTACATAAGCATTATGTTGATGATTGGTCAGTGATTTCCATCAGTGACAGTGAGTCAAAAACAGGAGTGGACCTTACACAGAGATAAGGTATAAGGGAAAGATCTGCACCTGTTCCGTGTTTAGACCTACATCTGGTTTCAGCTCAAAATCACTGATGGAAATCACTGACCAAACACCGCTATGTGAATAAGGCCTTAATGTTATTTAATTCTGAGAATGTATCTAAACCTTTATTAAAACACTCACTTGTTCATGTTGTGACCATGTCCTGAAGTAGACTATTCCACAGACTCACAGTTCATATTGTGAAAAAGCCTTGTCATCTCTGGAGACTGCTCTTCTCCAGTCAGAGGCAGTGCCCCCTTGTCTTTTGTGTGGATTTTACATGGAACAGCTTTTCACTATATTTTTTCTATGACTCATTTATATATTTATATGGGTTAATCATGTCTCCCTTAGACACTTTTAAAGCCAAAATACAGATGTAGCCAAGCTAAAATTGACTCTGATAACCTGGCACAGTGTTATCTTGGTTATCTCGTGACAAAAGCCATTGGAATCCATTGAAAAAGTAAATTAACATTTTCTTGCTGTTTTATTTTTTTTTAACTTAAAACGTTAAAGGGGTTCTCCCAGTTATCACCCCTTGTATGGGAGTGATTCTTCCCATTGAAATGAATGGGGCGGTTAGGTGTAATTACACCTACTCACCACTACCCCTGTTTCGGCTAGGATGTAAACAGTGAAGAGGAGGCAGCGCTGATACGGTGCGCGCCTCCTCTTCAAACAGCTGATCGGCGGGGGTGCCGGGTGTCGGACCCCCGCTGATCTGATATTGATGACCTATACTGAGGATAGGTCATCAATAAATATAACTTGGAGAACCTCTTTAACCATCCGGAGCCTTGTTCACATTTACTTTACTTAACTTACTTTGGATCATATCTACAGTTAGCCAGTTTAATATATTACTGGATATAGTAACAGCACTGACACCACCGACATCTGCTCCTTTCCTTTCTTTTGTATATACAGAGCTAAAAAAACATTTAGTAGCTATGCCTTTTCCTGATCCCCAATGACCATGTCACCATTGGCATTGTTTTAGGGGACCTACGTGCTCTGACCTTGGATTTTAGCATTTATATATTTAAAGTGGCTCTTTCACCAGATGAACCCTATTAAACGAGGCACATAGCCTAGTAGGGGTGATCCTGCAGTTTAAAATAATACCTTCCTCCTCACTGCCAGTGCCACTGTTGTTGATAAAATCATACTTTCATTCCTTTGCTGGCAGGCAATTTCAAGCACAAGGAGGTGGGATTTCACCACTATGCAATGCCTACCGACTTCTAAATACCCCCCTCTCCCCTTGATTCACAGCACTAGAGTATGACTTCAATTTGGTCTAGCGCTGTCAATCAAGAGGAGATAGTTTTGTTTAGACATAATGTATTTACAGTATTTAAGTTTCTCCTCATACTGAGCTTAGGAGTCATGTGGGCAGTCCTACTCAGTGATTGACAGCAATCATTGTGTACACAGTAATACAGTAAAACCTGCCAATCACAAATAGGACTGGCCACAAAAACTATATATCTGCTCAGCATCTCCTGCTCTATAACATGCTGCCTGCAGATTGTACTGTGTTTTACTGTGACAGTTTTTTTTTCCTTTGCAACATATGGATGTCTCTTACTCCTGACTCTAGGCCATTAGGTAGCAGAATGGCAAAGTGCACCTCTTACAGAAGCTGACATTAATACAGGGCATTGTAAGACTTCTTGTGCGTTAACTCACTCCCTTTGGAGTAACTTCAACTGTTAGGATGAGAGCATGAAGAAGAGACGCATTTTACCAGATTTGTACCAAAAGAGCTTGTTCTACGACTGTGCACAGAATCCCTCACAGATGTTCCTTTAGAGTATTCCTATCATATCTAGGATATGCCATCAATGACAGATCGGTATGGGTTTCACCTCTGAGATCTGCTCCTATCTTCAAAACAGGTCCCATAAAGTAAAGGCAGAGCAGTCGCACATGAGCAGCTACTATCCGTTCACCTCTATAGGAGTTCCAAAAATAGCCAAATCCTATAGCAATGAATGGAGAGCAAGTGATATAAGGAGAAACTGCTTGAATGCTTGAAAAATACCATGTAAGGTCGAAACGCCGCATTGTTTTGGTGAATAAATCACAGTTTGAAACAAAGACTAATGAGTGCTGCGGTTTCTCCTTATATATCTGGATAATGGGGGTTCTATGGACTGGTACTCATCACCACTGGCACCACCAACTGGACAATTTCCCTCTTTTACCATAAGTGCTGCACCTATCTGCCATTGATGGCATATCCTAGCCAGATGGGAATGCCCCTTTGAGTGCAACAGATGTCCCCATAGAAATCTAGCCCACATTAACCTCCTGCGATGGCTGGTAATGGACTGTCTACCTCTGATTAGAGATGAGCGAATCATTAAAAAAATTATTCGCTGAACATTCGCCGAACATTTCCTAAAATTCGTATATTCGACGAATAGATTCGTTGTATTTGCATACAAAATATACGTTATTATGTGCTATTAGCGAACATTCGCTCACTAATAACGAACGTTCATTTACAAAATGTACGCAACTTCTTAGAAGACGTATGCATGAGAGTACAAATAGCTTACGAATCTCAGCGTACTATTGTCTAAGCGATTACGTAATACGCAGGCACGCACGACGAGAGGCCGCAGCGTGCACTCCTCAGAGGCAGAGCGAATATTCGAGACATATATATGGTAAAGTGCAAATACATTATTATAGGTATAATATAAAAATTTTAAATATCACCTTCCTAGTCTGCTCACGGACACGTTTAAGTCTCTTTTCTTCTGACGCTTGTCATAGAACTGGAGCAGAGTCCCAAACTCAGCCGCAATTTGTAATCCACATAGGTAAAATTGTAATCCAAATGGGTAAAAAAAAAGCAGCAAAGGTTCCTTAAAAACCCCTCTTTCAAGGGGCTCCCCAAATAACCTGAAAAGGGGGAAAAAGGGATGAGGCGCACGAATGCGCAACTTAATTTCCTGAGTTGCCTCGTCATCCTCCCGCGCTGGAGAAAGGGGCGGAACTACCAGGGAGGAGTCTACATCGCTGAATTGAATTCGTACGCAACAGCGTATAGAGTAACTAAATTATACGTAGAAAAGCGTATAATTTAGCGGACAAACTACGTAGCGAATGCGTACAAAAGCGAAGCGAATCACCTAATATTCGGATTCGCTTCGCAGCTGAAAAATCCCAAGATTCGATACGAAACGGCGAATAGATTCGTTCATCTCTACCTCTGATGTTGATCAATGTATATTAGCTGCCATGACTGACTGATGTGCAATATCACAATGAATGGACCAGGAGGCGGCTCTCTGTAGACTGGTACATGGTGACGACAGATTTTACTTATGGAAAATGCTGAAATTTAATACTGTGCTGGCAAAATGAGAGGTCGCGTAAGTATCTTGTAATGGAAATCTACTATATTAGCAATGTTCAATCCTGGTAAAGTATAAAAACACAAGTTATAAATGTGAGTATCTGCTGTAAGTAAAGCCATGTATTACTAAACATAACTAACGTCGATTGCTTATCACAAGTAACACTAGTATCCTTAGTGGAGTCCTACTTCTGCCCAAGATGCAATGATGTATGTACTGTAAGTTATCATAGACCTAATCAACACAGACTTCAATTATTGTAATCTGATTACTGTAATACAAAATTAGAAATGCCGCAGAAATGTAATGAGATTATCATTATGCTACATGCACAGTTACACCCATTACCTGTTTATGATCAGTCCCTGCTGTTCATTATGTTTTTTGTGAGACAGGCCATGCTGTTAATTATTGTCCATTTCCGGTGCTAATATTACATGACCTGGATTGAAAACACCATTTTATGAAGAGACCAAATTATTTATATTATATTACATATATAAACACTGTGCTAGAGATAACTGTGGCTTTTAATGGTTTAAAGGGAACCTGTAACCGTTGAATGTAATGATACCTTTCATTTAACAATCCATTGCTTTGTTCTGGAGGGAAAGATGACCTTTCACCACTCCTGACATGCCTGTTTTAATAGTTTCATGTATTCCCCATGTATTAACAATTCTGGAGCATCTAGTCTTATGTCTGTATGTTGTGCCATTCCTTTATTATTTCTACTAGAAGTTATGAATGAATTGCTAGCAGTCTGCAGTAAGGGTACAGATGGGTGGTAACCAGTTGGGGTGTGTACTTGCACAGTTGTAACGGCAGCACTGATTAGATAGAGTCAGTCTGTGCAGGTACACACCACCAACTGGTTACCACACCTCTGTATCCTTACTGCGGACTGCTAGCAATTCATTTCTAACTTCTAGTAGAAATAGTTGAAGTAATAAAGGAATGGAACATCATAGAGACATAAGAATAGATGCTACAGAATTGGTATTATATAGGGATGCATGTAGGTATTAAAACAGGCATGTCAGGAGAGGTGAAAGGTCCTCTTTAATCAATATGCAAATGAGAAGTTAAGTGCACCAAGGATGTCAATCTGTGCACTCTTGATTCTCCTGCTTTCTCTGCCAGCCCCTCTCTCTGCTTGATTGACAGGGCCAGGTTCCTGTCTAGTCATCTCACTTGATCCTGTCAATCAAGAAGAAGAGGAAGGGACTGACAGAAGAAGCAGGGTTTGCTCCATGATCCACTTTGAAACAGTTATCTTCTAAAATTGATAAAAAGTCATATCAAATTGATTAAATGCCATTTCAAGGTTCCTATGTATCTCAGTGTTGAATGTGTTATGTACTGAGCTGAGGAGATGGTGCATGTGACCATAGTTCTGTATCTTCTTACTACTAATCCCAAGATTCATTTCTATTTTGACTGCCTCTCTCTGCCCGCAGTCCAGGCATAAGGATCCCCCATGAGCCACACTGCATGGATGTAGAGCTACAAAATTCTGAATGACAATACATTACAAAGATGAATGAATAAGGAAAAGGTCCAGGTTCTCCAAAAAGTGACAATCTTTATTAAATATTATAGAGTGCAGATGAAATCTATAATCCAAAAACAGTGTCTACGTTTTGGATTATGTTTTTTTCTGCACTAAATAATATTTAATAGAGATTGTCACTTTTTGGAGAAGCTGCATCTTTTCATCTTTTCACTCTACTTCTGTGGAGCAACTGTTTCCAGTTCCAGTCCATGCTTTTCTAAGTGGCATCCTTTTGGGTGAGCGCAGCTGCTACTGCTTCTGTTTTTGTATTACAAAGACGATGTATACCGCATTTTGAGTTTAAAGGCTATGGATACCTTAAGGGCAATTTTTTATGATTGCATTTTACTCATTTTGGACAAAAAAATAATTGTTGAATTGGCCTTTAGTAAAAATGTTCAGCCATGTTTGATATACAGGGGTTAAAAATGTCTCATCAGCTGATGACTCATAAAGACCAATTGAAAAAAAGATTTTTAGTCCCAAATGAGTAAACTGCAATCATTAAAATTGTCCCAATGGTTTCCATAGCCTTTAAGATTTTAATATGTATTTATAATGTGGGAAAGATTTATATGAGTTTGTCTTTTTCTGTACCTCTCCATGTTGTGACAGGTCCCCTTCATCATGACAGAACCAGAGTCTACTAGAAGAACCTCATCTTCACTAGTCTTCTTGTGGGCTTACTAACATGGTACATGTTGGAAAAATGGTTTTCTTTAACAATGACTGGTATAAATACATTGATAAATGTTCTCCAATTTCTTTGGGTTTATTATTCATTTTTAGAGGACATTGGAAGGGTCAATTGTACTTGAACCACTGCAGCTACAGAAGTCAGACCAGGATTTTCTTGGCAGAGCTGAACTATAGGCTGGAAAACCTGGCACTGTGACAGTTATGAGAAAACAATGTACATCTTGTACGACTATGACAGGTCTCATAGAAAACATAAAGCATTTCAAACTTCTTTGTGATTGAACATCATTGATCTCACTGAACATAGTAAAGATGTAAAGTCAAGTGGAAGTGACTGGCAAACCTATGACATGATGTTGCACCAAGATCACATCATTGGAGCCATAGGGAGTTTATTATTTTTGTATTTGGGTTGATTAGTTGAAGAACATGTATTTTCAGTTTTCTTGAGTTAGCATTATCTAAGACATGATGATTAACACTTGCAATGAGCAGAACGTTGTAGAGTCCTGGGAGGACATAACCTTGTTATATGAAATCATTACAGCACTGCACAATATTGCAAGACACAGTTAGAAATCTGCTTTTTGTTTCAGCACATTACTATGGTATATCAGTCAAGTGAGCATTCGATGGTCTGTGTTAATGTGAGCTAAAAATAAAATGCCATCTGTTCACCTTTCAAACCCTATCAAGGCACTGAATATGTGATACACCGCATAATAAGCCAAATACAATTATGCTTTTTCCACATCTAGAGGGGAGAAAAACTTACGCACTTGTGATGTTTGGCTTATATTGAGTGTGGTTAGATGGTTTTTTATTTTTCAGGCTGATCTGTTCATTTTAATAGACCTGCATAGAATTCTCCAATATCAATCCAGAATTTCTTTAATCTACTCAGAAAGTATCTCAGTACAAAAGATATGGACAAACATACTCAATTGACTCCTTGTTCCAATGTGAAGTGATGCAGGATGAGCACTACAATGCTTCATAAGACATGAATATTGGATTTTTATCATGTCCGGAAGTATGGTCCCAATCTAGTACGGCTACGAGATTCTAATGTAACCCTTGTCTCATGTTTGCCTAGGTGCCTCCAAACTTTTGGATGAAAGAGGGACTCCAGTTTGTCCGTTTTGCCATTCAACTGCTTTCTGAGTCCCCATAACAATGCCAGGATGAAAATGAAATGACTGTCACGGCATTCGATACAGTGATATGCATGCTCCCATATAGAGTCATATTAGAATGACCCAGTGGTTCACTTCTAAAGGTTAATGCTGTAGTGCTATGGTTCACTGCTGAGATTATATTATGTCTCACTGTAAGGGCTCATGTACACGAACGTGGGCTGTCAGTGCCCGTGCTGTGGACATTAATTTGCGATCCACAATGCATGGGCACTGACTGTGGGGCCACCGCATTCGGATCGCGGACCAATTCACTTGAATGGGGTCCGCAATCCGCATCCGATGGTCCGCACCGCAAAAATGTAGTGCATTTTTAATGATATTAATAATAATAATGCACTACTTTTTTGCGGTGTGGAGGCATGGCCAGAAACACCACGGAAGCACTATGGTGTGCTCCGATCCGTGCATCCGCTCTGCATCTCTGTGATTGCGGACCCATTGAAGTGAATGGGTTCTTGATCTGTGATGCGGGCTACACATGACCGGTGCCCGTGTATTGCAGACCCGGCGTATGTGGGCCGCAATACAGCCACTGGCCGGCAAGGGCCGCGTGCATGAGCCCTTATGCTGTGATGCTAACTATGCACATTCAGTGGTACAGATGTCTGGTCTAACTTTACTATGGACTATATATCCCAAGAAGAAATAGTTAAACTGGCAATCTTAGTAACAGTTGTTAGGTGGTGAGCTGGCCCCATCTTCTGTTTCAATAGTTTTTATTGAGTTTTTCATTTCAAACAGTTAAAGCAAGTACATTACAGTGCTTGGAGCCTGGTGCTTTGTGTGGCCAAAAAGGATTGTGTACTGTATGTAAAGTGTAGAAGAAAAAATAAACTGCTAGATGAAAATACTGGCCACGATTACACTGGTAAAAAGAGGGTGGTTGGGGAAAGGGCATATGTCAGCAGATTTGTACCTATGACACTGGCTGACCTGTTACATGTGTGCTTGGCAGCTGAAGACATCTGTGTTGGTCTCATGTTCATATGTGTCTGCATGGCAGAGAAAAATGGTGTTTTAATATATGCAAATGAACCTCTCAGTCCCATTCAAGTGAATAGGGTTGAGCTGCAATACCAAGCACAGCCGTATCCAATAGGTCGCGCTGTGCTTGCTAAGCTGCAAGAATGCCACCGGGCATGCCACCCTGAGCCCCCGTGATCACATTGGCCTCTTCATACAGCTGCTTGGCAGGAGTTCTAGACGTCGGACTCCCACCTATCTGCTATTGATGACCTATCCTGGGGAATGGACATACAGACGCAGAAAGCACACAGATTTCTTCTGTGTACTTTCAGTTTCCGTATGTCCATTGCACAAGAGTTAGAACATGTCCTATTAATGGCTACAAATGCAGACCATGGACCCACTAAAGTCAAAGGTGCACAAAAAAAACACATGCCACGGACGTCACACAAACCACAAAATACATACAGTCATGTGAATGCATCTTTCCTGCAGTGTGTAATTGGAATGGGTATCGATACAGAAGCGGTCTGCCTATTTTACCTTAAAGAGCCAGCATACCTGCCAACCGTCCCGGATCTGGTGGGATTTCAGTGGCTGTCCTGTGGTCCCAGAATGGTTGAGGCATGACCCACTCTATGTTGATTGTAATTGTGAAGTGGGGAGCCGTCCTCCATCCACTTCACCATTCCTCTCAGCGGCCAGTGCTTCCCAGCAGCAGTACAAGGCCCTCACACATTGTTCTTCCAGGCTGTGTAGGAGGAGAGGTGGAATCGGTTCCTCCGACGCAGCAGTACAAGGTTTAAACGTATCCTGCCTACTGTTGCTGGGGAGCGCCGGCAGCTGAGCTTTGATAATTGGAGGAACTAGGTGAGTATTCACTGTTTTTTTTTTTTTTTGGGGGGGGGGTTATTTACTATTATTACTATTATTTACTATTTACTAATGTGAGGGGTCACTTCTCTGGGCATAACTACTGTGAGGAGTCACATACCTGAACCTAACTACTGTGAGGGGGCACATATCTGGGCATAACTACTGTAAAAGGTGCACGGGCACGTATCTGGGCATAACTACTGTGAGGGGGCACATATTTGGGTATAGCTACTGTGAAGGTGGCACACCTGGGCATAGCAACATTGAAGGGGGCACAGCTGGGCAAAACTTCTGTGAAGGGGCACAATTACAGTACTGTGAAGGGGGCACATGTGATCATAGCAACTGTGAAGGGCACAATGTGGGCATAACTACTGTGAAGGGCACAATGTGGGCATAACTACTGTGAGGGGTACAATGTGGGCATTACGTCTGTTTGCTAGCACAAAGGGGGGATAATTACTATCTGGGGGTATTAAGGAGACCGGTGTGTGTAGTTATGCTTTGGACAGAGTTAGAGGCGTGGCCTAGTATGAAAACAATTTCTGCAGCGTTTTAGGCACGACACACATATTGTCCCTCTTTGCAGTTTTCAAAAGTTGGGAGATATGGCTACAATAGGACAGTGCAACTTTAATGATGTTTGTGTGTTTTGTGCTACTAATCTGACGCTATGATCTGGGCGCTGGTAAACATCTGGGTCATAGCATCAATAAAATGACAGGATATAGGACTCAAGGGGATTGTCCGGACTACAAATACTGATCGTCAGTGTCAGATTGGCTAGGATCTGTCCTGAAAAAGGCTGACGTCCATCATTGCTTTTTCCCCCTGAGGATAGGTCATCAATATCCGTAGCCTGGACAATCCCTTTAAAAAATGTGTGAAAATAACCCATGTGACAATTGTCTAAATAAAAATTAATAATAATAATGATAATAAAAATGCTTGTAAAAAAACATATGAAATCATTGTACTTTTTAGAAGCCAAAGTAAGACATCTAGGCCTATACAGCAGTTACTACATAGACGCCCAATAGGAATAAAGACAATGACAACGATATAGAGGGGTAAAAAGCCAATTTTATTTATAGATAATGGGGGGATTTATTATTATTGAGATTATTTTATATGTGTTAACACTATAAGTGTGTATATGTATGTGTAAGTTATGTGATCAGAATAAAGGTGGATTTAGACAGGGAGATTATTGGGCAGATTATCGGTAACGAATGTTCCTGTGAACGCTCATTCCCAACAATCTGTCCGTGTAAAGGTGCCGCCGATCAACCAATGAACAAGTGAAACGCTTGTTCATCAGGTGAAATGTTCGCTAGTGCAAGAAAGTAAATTATCATTTCTGGGCAGCAGATTGTGCCGTCTAAACAGAGATCTGCTGCCCAGAAACAATGGAGCTGTACGAGTGATTGTAATAGCGATCCTTCGTTCTCATACTGTGGAGGAGGATTCATCTCCACTTAACGAGCAGCCGACTGTTGGAAAGGAAAGCTTCCGTCCCAAAAATCTGCTGCTCCTCGGCACTTGCAAATCCACCTTAAATTCCAGGATCAAAGGCTGATACTTGTGTGATATGGGGATAAATGTAAGAAGCATTTTATACTAATTTTATAGATTTCTATTAATTTGATATGTAGGATTGTATGGAGTATATGTTTAAGCTAAATTATATTTTTATTTTGTGTTTTATAAATCTATATTATAGTACTAGTGTGTCAGCTAATCTATAATTCTAAACCTATTTAAGACCGTGTAGATCCAGAGGAAGGCGAAAACCCCTGTGAGGAATGGGCCAATTGTCCTCAACTAAGGGGAAAAATTCCTCCCCGACCTCAAATATGGCGATCAGAATAAATCCCTGGATCAAAGCCGATATCTCTGTCTCTATACTATGTGTGGGTCCCTATCGCTATCGTGTAGGGTGCCTATACCTGTTGTGTAGTGTGCCTATACCTATCATGTAGTGTGCCTATACCTGTTGTGTAGTGTGCCTATAGCTATCGTGTAGTGTGCCTATACCTGTCGTGTAGTGTGCCTATAGCTATCGTGTAGTGTGCCTATACCTGTCGTGTAGTGTGCCTATACCTGTCGTGTAGTGTGCCTATAGCTATCGTGTAGTGTGCCTATACCTGTCGTGTAGTGTGCCTATAGCTATCGTGTAGTGTGCCTATACCTGTCGTGTAGTGTGCCTATACCTGTCGTGTAGTGTACCTAGACCTGTCGTGTAGGGTACCTATACCTGTCGTGTAGTGTGCCTATACCTGTCGTGTAGTGTGGCTATATCTGTATTGCAACCCCAATAACTACTGACATATATAGCTGTTTGCCGGCTCTGTGTGCTGCTGTGAAAGGCACACAAGCTAAAGTAAGAGAAGGAAATTCTTCTCCAGGGAGACACCATCCCTGTATGGGTGAAAGCTGCCAGAAAAGCAGCTTTACGAGGAACCAACCTCTGAGGGACAGAAGCAATTACTGCAGAAGGTTGAGGACCATAAAGAGGCTGGACTGAGACAGTAAAGGTAACACAAGCCTACAGCTTTAGACTTTGCTGCATGTGGTGAGGGTTAATTTCTTCTGGTGCCAGCCACACTTGTGAGATAGACTGGTCATACGATCTAAGGCTGCACCACACAGTTGGACATTGCACAAAAAAAGATCAAGATGCAAGTCTGGGTAAATTTGGGGAGATTGTTAGTACATATAGAAAGAGACTCAGGGAGGATAATCAGTACAGCCACCACCTTGCCTTTGGAAAAGCCTACTTTATGAAATACTTGAGATCTGTGCCTACTTCTTGTATTTGGACTGCAATCCCCATCATCTATTCAGTAAAGAGAGGCTACATTTCTTATAATCAAGACATTGTGGTAAGTTGTCTACACACTCAACCTGTTGTTTCCCTGTTCTTTAGCCTTGCACCTGCATCCTGCTGATCACCTAACATCAAGGGCATCCCAGCCAGCATCAGGCAGGAGACTCCAACGTCCAGGGTTTGTCCTGAGGGACAGAAGGGTTATGCATCTCCATCCAATACACACACAACCCAGGGAGTGCTGGAGCATAGATTAGCCACCATGAGGACTATGACCCCCCACTCTTGTTGCTTCAGCCACCACTCCTATTCTCAGCTGCTCCACTCCTATTCTTCACTCCAGCCAACATTACATCTCTACCCTGCGGGCCAGCGCTCTGCAATATGCACCCCATAAGTGCAAATCACATGCCCTCTCATATACAGTTCAGCCACATGCCTCTTATAAGTACCAGTCATATACTTTACTATATGCAATGCAACCAAACTCTCCCTATTTACACTACTTGCTACATACACCCCATAAATGCAATCCACAACCCTCATCTCCACCACATATAATACTCACCTCCACCAGGCTTGTCTTCTCCTTCTGGACTATCCATCAGTATGAAGCAATATTAAAGGGGTTTTCTGGAAGTTAGATATTGTTGCCCTATCCTGAGAACAAGTCATCAATATCTGATTGGTGGGCGTCCACCTCCTGGCATCTCCGCCAATCACCTCTTTTGAGAGCCCTTGGCGCTCAGGTGGGTCCTGTAGCCCATTGCTAGGCCAGTGATATATATTGTAAAAGGAATTTTGTATTTTATATCATTTGAAGGATAAACAATTGGGCCTCATTTCTGAAAAATAACCAAAAAATGGTTACTTTAACCAGTGAAAACAACAGCACGGGTTTAGTTTCTCCAGAGCTTAAGACATAAAAGCTGAGCTCTGATTGTTTATTATGAGTGAAACAGTTAGGTTTTCTGTTCAGACTGAGGTCCATTGATGTTATTTCTATTATTCCTGTTAATTGAGCTATCCCTCACAGGTTTTCTGTATTATTGCTGTATGGTGGCACATCTCCAGCATATCCATCTAGTGGAATAACACGGTTTATGCCACAAGTAAAGAACTTCTCACTGTAAAGTTTCAGTCATCAATTTAACATTCTTAAGAGCCTTCAGTTATGTATAGTGATAAATCTTTAAGTACTGCAAGCATTAAAAACATGAATTATTGCCACTCCAGCATTGCATTTAATAGTGTTTGTAGAAGAAACCAATGAGATGCCATTTGTTATCTACTATAGTAGATCTGGAGATAGGAAAGCAATGTGAAAGCTGTGTATATATTGACATCTCCATCTGAAGCTTTGTGAGGCATGCAGCCCTATTTTTTCTGTCAAAATGACAGAAACCTCGGTGGAACTTGACAGGCGAACTGACTTATAAGTCAGTGGGGTCTGTAAGAGGCTGCTATAACTGGAAGTCACAATGCAGATGTGAATAGCACCTACGAAGAGGACTGAAATCCTTTGCAGTTAATGATCTATTGTGCTATGAAAGTAGTCACAGGAATGAGTCTCTTTGAATTGTGGTTGTAGTGATCATAGTGCAACCGATTAAGGAACAGATCTTTCAGTCATGGTCATAGTGAGGTAAGAGCTATAGAGGTAAGAGCTATAGTGAATGATAAAAAGTCTGCCTATAAGAGGTATAAACAGTCTGGAAGTGTAGTGGACAGAGAAGTTTATAAAATTAGACAGAAGAAGACAAAACAGATTATTAATGCTGCTAAAGCTTCAAAGGAGGAAGAAATGGCCAAATCTGTTAAGGAGGGAAATAAAACCTTCTTCAGATATATTAGTGACAGGAAGAAGAAAAACTGTGGCATTACTAAACTTAGCAATGGAAAAAATCTGTATATAGATGGGGATAAGACGGTCGCCGACCATCTGAATAACTACTTCTGCTCAGTTATTTCAGATGATGACTTTCATAATCAGAACATGGCTGGACATAGCATTGCCTCTAGTTGTAAAGTTTCAGCCCCAGTGTTTTCAGAGGCCGATGTTCTACAGGAACTTGTCTGGCTAAAGTTAAATAAGGCAATGGGTCCGGATGGCATCCACCCCAGAGTTCTTAAAGAACTCTGATCTGTGATTGTTGGCCCCCTGACTGATCTGTATAATCAGTCCCTTCTTACAGGAGATGTTCCTGATGATTGGAGAATGGCTAATGTTGTACCCATTCACAAGAAGGGTAGTAGAGAAGAAGCTAGTAACTATAGGCCAGTCAGCTTGACATCTATAGTGGTAAAAATGATGGAGACTCTACTAAAAAAGAAGATAATTGACCATCTAACAACAAACAACTTGATGGACCCAAACCAGCATGGCTTTACTGGGGGCCGATCATGTCAGACTAATCTCATTGATTTCTTTGACTTTGTAACTAAAGTGCTGGATGAAGGTGGTGCTGTGGATATTGCCTACCTGGATTTCAGTAAAGCTCTCGATACGGTTCCCCATAAAGAGCTGATAGAGAAGCTATCAAAAATTGGACTTAACCCCGGGATAGTTCAGTGGATCTGCAGTTGGCTGAAGGACAGATACCAGAGGGTTGTTGTTAATGGAGTGTATTCTGAGGAGAGGCTGGTTACAAGTGGGGTGCCACAAGGATCTGTTCTGGGTCCTGTTCTGTTTAACATGTTTGTAAGAGACATAAGGGATGGCTTGGTAGGGAAGGTTTGCTTGTTTTCTGATGACACAAAAGTGTGTAATAGGGTTGATGTTCCAGGAGGTGTCGGTAATATGGAGAATGATTTATCTTTATTAGATAAGTGGTAAAAACAATGGAAACTTCAGTTCAATGTTTCCAAATGTAAAATAATGCACTTGGGGAGAAGAAATCCTCTATCTGAGTATCGTATTGGCAGTTGTGTGCTAACAAAGACCTCAGAAGAGAAGGATTTGGGGGTAGTCATCTCTGACAGCCTCAAAATGAGTAACCAATGCAGCCAGGCGATAGGGAAAGCAAATCGTATGCTTGGCTGCATAGCTAGAGGTATAACAAGCAGAAGGAGGGAGATTGTGATCCCTCTGTATAGAGCTCTAGTGAGACCACATCTGGAATACTGTGTTCAATTCTGGAGACCTCACCTGCAAAAGGATATTGCTAAAATAGAACGGGTCCAAAGAAGAGCTACAAAAATGGTGGAAGGTCTAAAGCATAGAACTTATCAAGAAAGACTCAGAGTTCTTAATATGTATAGTCTGGAGGAAAGAAGAGAAAGGGGGGGGGGCATGATTGAAACCTTTAAATATGTTAAAGGACTGAATAAAGTTCAGGAGGGAAGGGTTATTAATAAGAAACTGAACAGAAGAACAAGGGGGCACAATCTGAGGTTAGTTGGGGAAAAAATCAAGAACACCATTAGAAAATATTATTTCACCGAAAGAGTAGTAGAAACTTGGAACAAACTTCCAGCAGAAGTGGTTGATACATCCACAGTAACTGAATTTAAACATGCCTGGGATAAACATGTATCGATCCTAAGATAACAATAAAAGGATATTAAAAGGGCAGACTAGATGGACCAGGTGGTCTTTTTCTGCTGTCAATCTTCTATGTTTCTATGTTTTCTATGTTTCTATGTGGCTTGATGATCAGTAAAGCTCAAATCATGCTACATTCAGTGTGTAGGCTTGATGGGGCTATTTTAAATGTTCCTGCTGATCCTAGAGAAAGAGTATGAAATTGTATGCCTATACAATTGTATGTATCTGTCGTAGACTGCCTAAAATAATGTAAAATTCACAGTATACATTTTTTACAAGGTTGTATTGAAAACGTTTTATACACTTGAGGCTGCAATATCTGAAGATATCCTAGACACCCTTTTAGCATATATTTACCAACTAATGCCTATGGGAACATTGTTGTATGAAGTTGGGAGATTTTCCTAGTGTATTCATTCATAGCATACCATAAACATAGTTTGTGCACCCAATAATGTCATTGTCATTGCTATATATATCATACTTGCCAACTTTTCTGAAGTCTGATTAATTTTTTTTCCAAGGCATAGACATGCCCTCTATACAATGTACACCACTGTTAGTGTAGTTTTACGGGATTTTACAGACTATACTGTTTACATTTAGCAAGTAACCCACCTGCCCAGCTGGTATTTCTAGCAGGAGGCTAGTGGTACATTAAAATTCAGAAACCAAGGAGGTATGGGATACCTCCTTGCTATTAATAGTTATATCTCCGGCTGTATAGCACCTAGACATATATAATAGATTTGATATGAGGTCTTGTTTTAAAGCTAAGAATTTAAGCTTTAAAAGAAGACTAGAATCTCACTCCGCACCCAATTTGTAAGAATTATATCTTAGGCTGCATGTGTTGATGAGGTGGATTCAAGAAATTTTTTTCCACAGCGGAAGAGACATCCTACCAATATCCTACCAATAAAGGTAATGATGTTGACAGAAGTGGAATTTCAGAAGAGTAGCATCTTGTGACAAGGTTCCAGAGAGGACTCTATGTTACAGACTTTCTTCTATCTGCGTGTTCAGTGTAATTTAGGGGGGTTTACAGGATTCGCTCAGCCCTGGAAAAATCCCTATAATTATATTTGTGAACAGTATGCAAATTATCTGCTTTAGCACTCCATATACCAGCTGGCTCAAATCAATGAGAACAAGTGACCCAAGAGATGTAAACTGGTGTTCAAGGGAGGATATTTAATGACATATCCTTTAAACAGCTCCATTTCCAAATGGATAACATACAACATATACTAAGTGAAAACTTCCAAGGTCATCACTTTTAAATTTGCATATCAGAAATGTACATGCATGGTTTAGGATTTATTATTCGTGATGTCAGTCTCCTTACCCATTTCACCCTGAAGACTCTCATAATCACATCACTTAGTAATAATAATCTTTTAAGCCTGGATTCTCCTTATGAATATTATCAGGTTCAGATTTATGGAAAGGTCAGAAAAATGCTCACATATTAATGAATTATACCACAATTCACAATACAGCAAGTTCCAAAATATGTAAGTTTACTTGCTGAATCAGCTATGAATAGTCTTAATAATCAAGATGGAATGATTTGTCAATGTCAATGATATACTGATAGATAGATTGCTGTATTGGCCCTGATTTATCAAGAACAGCATATGCTACGCCCATCCTAAAATTCACAGTGCTGCCAGAGGATGCATTTAATTAATGATCAGGCGCAAGCTTTGCCATAAATTAAACACATCTTCCGGCAGTCCAGGCACATGATTGAAATGTACGTCAGCTCGTAGTTGGCGTAGATTTCCGTCTTCATTTACTCCAGAAAACTGTGGGAAAAAATGAATTTGTAAATGTGCAGAGGACGATGGCCCCGCTTTTGCTATGCCCCATTTTCAGAAAGAGGCAAGGGCGGTGTAAAAATGCCAATTGAGACAAGTCACAATGGCGTTTGAAAAGTTGCAAATCAAATTTTCCCTGAAATTCGGATCGAATTCCACTTTGTCCAGATGAATTCGCTCAACACTAGCTGTAGACAATGGTAGGAGTTATTGGAAAGTTGCTTCAGGTTCATTTTGTACAATAAAAATATGATGGTGATTGTTTGAGAAATATGGACATTTGTATGGCGGAAAATACTTTTTAAAGGGACTGTGAATATGTCTTAAAGGGGTTGTGCAGCCTGTTATATTGATAACCTATCCTCGGGTAGGTCATCAATATTTGGTTGGAGGGATTGGTAAACCTGGCAGCCCCACTGATCAGCTGTTTGTAGAGGAGGCGGGGCTCCATGCCAGCACTGCTTCCTGTTTGTTACACTATGCGTCATCTCCTCTGAAGTGGCAATGCAGTGTAATTACAAATACTTGCTCCATTCAAGTGAACAGAGTGAGTACTTGTCGTTACACTGCACAGATGAAACTTCCAAGACAATGTGTAGTGTAATGAAGAGGTACCAGCGCTCAGATGAAGCGTCACCTCCTCTTCAAACTGCTGATTGGTGGGGGTGCAGGGTGTTAGACCCGATCAGATATTGATGACCTATCCTGATGATAGGTCATCAAGATCAATGACCTGCATAACCCCTTTGGTGTTTAGAATTCACTTTGGTTTATGTAGAGTGATTAAAGGGGTTTTCCGGGATTTTACAACTACAGCCTGATAGTATGTGCAGGCTGTGGTCTGCACATCTTTTGTTAGGCTGCTGTTCTATAGGGATGTCCAAATCTTTCCCCCGCCAATGGCTGCCTGTCCCTGGGTTTTTAAGGCACCTTCCCCAGTAGGAGGGTGCCTGAGCTTTCGGTTCCTGGTCTGTGTGATATTCTATCTGAACTGTGTAACAAACTCCTGCCTGACTACTGATTTTAATTCCTAGCCATATGCCTTGACCTTAGCCTGTTTCTTGTATTGACCCTTTGCTGCCTAGCCTGACCTCGGACTTGTTTCTCTGATAGGTTTTTGTCCACAGCCTGCCCTGACCTCGGCCTGTCTCCTGACTATGAATATTGCCTTACCCCTTGCTGTTAGATGCCAACTACATCAGGACTATTCCAGGAGGTAGCGGCCTGGTTGGGAACCTGCAGTGAAGTCCAGATCCCTGTATAGGGTTTAAAGGGTGAATACCAGAGAACCACCAGGACATTGCCCTTAGATTTAGCCAAAGCCAAACCGGTTAGTTAGCACAGTGGGTCCACTCCCACTGCCTGTTACAGCTGCTATCTCTATGTAAGGCACTGCTCACAGTAGCATTTTCTTAATGTTATCATGTTACATTACATTTGCTGAAAATTAAAAAATGTGTCTGTCACTCGCTCTGTTATCTCGAGGAGCATCCATTAGCACCCATTGAATCTTCAGTTTCAGATTATAACAGTATTCTGGGGACAAAAAAATAAAGTTGCTGTATATATTGAAATGTAATTCTTATGCTCTTCGTAGTTTTTCAAAATTCCATCTATGCTGTTTTTTCCCCGGTTACTGCAGTATCTCTTTTCACACTTCTTTCCTCATTCATGGGTTTCATGTGCCATGTGAGCGAGCTGTCCAGTTCTGACCTGTTGTGGTGATGTCTCTATGGTGGACATGTCACTGATTGACTGGCTCATGGCACTCGTCAGCGCAACACCAGTGGCAATGGAAATGTAAACAATTCTAAAAATAAGTATATTAAAGGTAAATTAAATATTTTAAAACTTTTATTATTTTAGTATTTTTGGCATTTTTTAAATCCACTGAACACACCTATAAAATGGTTCTCCAGTCCCATATTCATTTACAGTAAATCAACAGTGTATATATATATATATATAAAAATCCTATTGTCTTACCACTCCTGCAGCAACACGTCAACTCCCTTGATGCAACTGCTAGAGGCGATATTTCATTGCTTTAGTGGCAAAAACAAAGACCAAGAAACCATGAGCACAGGAGTAGCAGGGGATTTAAAGCTTTTTTTGAGGTTGTCAAATATAATGAAGTATTGATAATAGCTCACAACTTGAGCATTTTTTTGTATATTACAAAAGTATGTTTTTTTCATACTGAGTCATACTAAAATAACTCTAGTGGTTGCACAGCCCCTTTAAATGTTAAAGGGGTATTCCCATCTCACAAATGTAGTTTGTATAGTTAGATATAGCCATACCAATATTATTACTAATAGAATGTATTTATAGAAAATGTACCGTTTAGAAGATTTGCCTATTTGTATATCCATTGTCTCACACACATCAGTCAGACCGTTGCCCCTAGTTACGACCACCGCAGCCATGTAGTAGTGGTGGCCGGCTTGCTCTTGTTCAATCCTGCTCTGAGGTAACTGCTGTATTGTGAACACACATTGCATGTGGAGACACATCTTTGGGTTGCAACATTTTCCTCCTCACTTCCAAAACACAGAGAAACGGATCCTGTTCCAAGATCAATTCATCTCTATAAAGTCTGTGTTATGGACGGATCCTGACCATTATGTTTTGAACTGGTAGTGTCCAAACGCAGATGTGAAAGTACCCTAAGATGTGTCTCCGCATGCCCATGCAATGTGCATTCACAATACGGCAGTTACCTCAGAGCAGGTTTGAACAGGAGCAAGCTGACCACCACTACTACATGGCCGCGGTGGTCGTAACTAGGGGCAACGGCCTGACTGATGTGTGTGGGACAATCGATATACAAATAGGAAAATGTTCTAAACGGTACGTTTTATATAAATACATTCTATTAGTAATAATATTGGTATGGCTATATCTAACTATACAAACTACATTTGTGAGATGGGAATATCCCTTTAAGTTAACATTCATAAGATCTGTATAGTGCATGATAGAAAGGTGAACTACAGAACCAGGGGCGTAGCTAAAGGCTCATGGGCCCTGGTGCAAGAGTTCAGCTTGGGCCTCCTCCCCCCACCCCCCTTCCCTCAGTGCTGGTGAACCTAGCTTTTCTGCCGGCCAAGTCAAAAACTGAACACCCCCCCCCCCCAATACCAAATTCTCACCCTGACCTTTTCCCTCCTAACATTACGTATATCACTACAGAACATACAGGGTAAGGCTACATTCACACGTTGTTTTTGCGGCCCCCGATCTGCATATTTTGAGGCTCAGATGCGGACCCATTCACTTCAATGAACACTGTGCTGTCTGTATGTCCATTCCTATTTTTGTCTGTTTTGCAGACAAGGATAGGCATTGTTACAGTGGATCTGCAAAAAAAAAGGATGCCATACGGAACATCATCCTTTTTTTGCGGATCCGCAATTTGCAGACTGCAAAACACAATGTTCGTGTGAATGTAGCCTAATCCAGCACCCCATACCTCTTACATCTAGTATAATACAGCGCCCCATACCTCTTACATCCAGTGTCGTCTCCTCTAATATAGATCTTCTCTTTCCTCATCTTCTCCTTTCAGACCAGACGCCATTTTTCAGCCATTTCTCATCTCTGCAGTTTGACAGAAAAAAATCTTAGTTTACTACTTTTCCATCATTCTCCCATCTTCTGGACAAATCATCCTACCACCCCCAGTACTGTGCCACTAGTACCACACAGATAGCGCCCTTCAATAATTATTGGCACACAGTGTGCTAAAATAACTGCGCCCAGCAAATAGTGTCCCGTAATAGTGTGAACATAACGTGCCCCAGAAATAACTGCGCCCCCAGTGCCCCCATGTGCCAGTAAAAATGCCCCCAGTGCTCCCGTGCCATTAAGAAATGCCAAGTGCCAGTAACAAATGCCCCCAGTGCTCCCGTGCCATTAAGAAATGCCCCCAGTGCTAGTAAAAATGCCCCAGTGCTCCCGTGCCATTAAGAAATGCCCCAGGTGCCCCCATGTGCCAGTAACAAATGCCCCCAGTGCCCCCATGTGCCAGTAACAAATGCCCCCAGTGCCAGTAAAAATGCCCCCAGTGCCCCTTTTTGCCGGTAAAAAAGCCCCCAGTGCCCCCATGTGCCAGTAAAAATTTCCCAGTGCCTGTAATAATGCCCCCAGTGCCAGTAAAAACGCTCCAGTGCCCCCTTTTGCCGGTAAAAATGCCCCCAGTGCCCCCATGTGCCAGTACAAATGGCCCCAGTGCCTGTAAAAATGCCCCCAGTGCCCCCTTTTGCCAGTAAAAATGCCCCCATGTGCCAGTAAAAATTTCCCCAGTGCCTGTAATAATGCCCCCAGTGCCAGTAAAAATGCCCCAGTGCCCCCTTTTGCCGGTAAAAATGCCCCCAGTGCCAGTAAAAATGGCCCCAGTGCCTGTAATAATGCCCCCAGTGCCAGTAAAAATGCCCCAGTGCCCCCATGTGCCAGTAAAAATAGCCCCAGTGCCTGTATTAATGCCCCCAGTGCCAGTAAAAATGCCCCCAGTGCCCCCTTTTGCCGGTAAAAATGCCCCCAGTGCCCCCATGTGCCAGTAAAAATTTCCCCAGTGCCTATAATAATGCCCCCAGTGCCAGTAAAAATGATCCAGTGCCCCCTTTTGCCGGTAAAAATGCCCCCATGTGCCCCCAATAGAGCTCCGGTCCAAGACTACATCAATAAAAAAAAATAAACACTTATACTTACCTCCACAGAGCTGGCAGCAATGCGATGCAGGCCTCTTCCGGCCTGTGTCCCGCGCTGTACGGCTCGCGCCGCCTGAGCCGGCCTCTGATAGGCTGCAGGCCTAGTGCCTGCAGCCTATCAGAGGAACGGGCAGGGGAGACGCCTCTCCCTCCCCTGCCCGCAGTACAGGCATCTGTATCGCCGTCCTGAGGACGGCGATACAGATGACTATGGAGATGAGCGCTTCCACAATGGAAGCGCTCATCTCCCTCTGCCCCGCCGCCGCCCGCAATTATGCGCAGGGCCGCGCCGCACCTGCCTAATTGGCGGTGCGGCCCTGCAAGTGGCATGGGGGGCCCTCGGGGCCCCCCTGGCTTAGGGGCCCGGTCGCAACTGCGACCGCTGCAACCCCTATAGCTACGCCACTGTACAGAACCAGAAGTATTGCAATCAGTGGCATGATAAGCAAACTGGAGTATAAATGAATTGCTGGGATCACTGGAAAGTTGGTGGAGATACGAAGAACCAAAGACCTTGTAAAGAAGATAAGTCATAGGGCATAGGGAGGCAAAATGTAATTAGCAATAACTCATTGGTACATAACTTCTGATATACTGATGATGTATTTTTCTTAATTCTCCAAATCAATAGAGCAGTTAATAGAAATAATATTACAAACTGTACTTTTTATTTTTATATCACCTTATCACTGAGCACATAAATTAATTTTCTTCATTGTTTTGTGCCCACGCTACCTGTTTATTTTGCATGCACTCACAACCTGTCAAACAAGAATTTATCATTGCCTTCAAAGTATAGTGATTCTGAGAGTTTTTTTTTCTTTTTTACTTTGCTTTTAAATTAAGAAAAGTAGAACACACATAGCAATTACAGTGCCTTGAAAAAGTATTCATACCCCTTGAACTTTTTTTCACTTTTTTTCATGTTACCCTCACAAATGTATTTTACTGGGATTTTATGTGATCGACTAACACAAAGTGGCAAGTACTGTATGTGTGAAGTGAAAAGAAAATGATTGTTTTCACATTTTTAATAAATACAAATCTGAAAAGTGTGGTGTACATTTGTATTCTGCCTCCTGTACTCTGATACCCCTTAATAAAACCCAGCATGACCAATTGCCTTCAGAAGTCACCTAATTAGTAAATAGAATCTACCTGTGTGTGATTTATTCTCAGTATAACTACATGAACAGCATCATGAAAAAGAACACACCAGACAGGTCAGAGATAAAGTTGTGGAGAAGTGTAAAGTATGGTTAGGTTATAAAAAAATATCCCAGGTTCTGAACATCTCATGGAGCACCGTTCAATCCATCATCTGAAAATGGAAGGAGTATGGCACAACTGCAAACCTACCAGGACATGGCCGTCCACCTCAACTGACAACCCAGGCAACAAGAGCACTAATTAGAGAAGCAGCCAAGAGGCCCATGGTCACTCTGGAGGAGCTGCAGAGTTCCACAGCTATGCCATTTGCAGTTTACCCCAAGCCATGTAGTGGACACAGCAAACATATGGAAAAAGGTGCTCTAGTCAGATGAGACCAAAGTTGAACTTTTTGGCCTAAATACAAAACACTACGTGTGGCGGAAAACTAACACCAGGGTCGGACTGGAGTACCTAGGGCCCACCAGAGGAAATAATTCTTGGGGCCCACCATAAAGAAATATCTGTGTTTGTTATCCCTGTACTGTGACATCACTGTGTTTATTATCCCTGTACGGTGACATCACTGTGTTTATTATCCCTGTACAGTGACATCACTGTGTGTATTATCCCTGTACAGTGACATCGCTTTGTGTATTATCCCTGTACTGTGACATCACTGTGTTTATTATCCCTGTACTGTGACATCACTGTGTTTATTATTCCTGTACTGTGACATCACTGTGTTTATTATCCCTGTACAGTGACATCACTGTGTTTATTATCCCTGTACAGTGACATTGCTGTGTTTATTATCTCTGTTCGGTGACATCGCTGTGTTTATTATCCCTGGACTTTGACATCACTGTGTTTATTATCCCTGTACGTGATGTCACAGTGTAGGGATAATAAACACAGTGATGTCACAGTCCAGGGATAATAAACACAGTGATGTCACAGTCCAGGGATAATAAACACAGTGATGTCACAGTACAGGGATAATAAACACAGTGATGTCACAGTACAGGGATAATAAACAGTGATGTCACAGTCCAGGAATAATAAACACAGTGATATCACAGTCAAGGGATAATAAACACAGTGATGTCACAGTCAAGGGATAATAAACACAGTGTACAGAAAGTTAAAAAAAAAATTATACTTACCTTTTTCATAGCAGCAGGGCCAGCATCATCAGAGCAGATCTTCTTCTCATGTCTGAAGGGGCCGGAGCCTATGCTGCCGGCTGGCCCCGCCCCCCGCCGAGACCTGAGGCATGTCTGGGAGGTAAGGAGAGCTGCAGGGGGGACAGGAGGGAGGATGGAAGAAGCAGACAGCCGATTTCGGCTGTCTGCTCCTTCCTGCAACAGGCAACTGTCTCTACGTCCTATGGACGCAGAAACAGCTGCCAGAGGCTGGATCCGGGACGGTTGGGAGCAGGGGCGTAGTTAAAGGCTCATGGGCCCTGGTGCAAGAGTTCAGCTTGGGCCCCCCCCGCCTAATATAGCGCCCCATACCTCTTACATCCAGTATAATACAGCGCCTCATACCTCTTACATCCAGTATAATACAGCGCCCCATACCTCTTACATCCAGTATAATACAGCGCCCCATACCTCTTACATCCAGTATAATACAGCGCCCCATACCTCTTACATCCAGTGACGTCTCCTCGGATGTAGATCTTCTCTTTCCTCATCTTCTCCTTTCAGACCAGACGCCATTTTTCAGCCATTTCTTATCTCTGCAGTTTGACAGAAAAAAAATCTTAGTTTACTACTTTTCCATCATCCTCCCATCTTCTGGACAAATCATCCTACACCCCCAGTACTGTGCCACTAGTACCACACAGATAGTGCCCTTCAATAATTATTGGCACAGTGTCCTAAAATAACTGCGCCCAGCAAATACTGTCCCGTAATAGTGTGAACATAACGTGCCCCAGAAATAACTGCGCGGATACTGTGCCAGGGTGCCCCCCACAGTAATAGTGCCCCCCACAGTACTAATGTCCCCACTGTGCCCCAGATAATGCTTCCAATGTGCCAGTAAGAAGTGCCCCAATAATGCGCCAGAAGTTCCCCCCATTGATTCCCCCCCAAAATCATGTGCCAGTAAGAAATGCCCCCAGTGCCCCCATGTGCCAGTAAGAAATGCCCCAGTGCCCCCATGTGCCAGTAAGAAATGCCCCAGTGCCCCCATGTGCCAGAAAAATGCCCCTAGTGCTCCCATGCCATAAAGAAATGCCCCCATGTGCCAGTAAGAAATGCCCCCAGTGCCAGTAAAAATGCCCCAGTGCCCCCTTGTGCCAGTAAAAATGCCCCCAGTGCCCCATGTGCCAGTAAAAATGCCCCCATGTGCCAGTAAAATGCCCCCATGTGCCAGTAAATATGCCAGTAAAAATGCCCCGTGCCAGTAAAATGCCCCAGTGCCCCCATGTGCCAGTAAAAATGCCCCCAGTGCCCCCATGTTCCAGTAAAAATGCCCCGTGCCAGTAAAATGCCCCCAGTGCCCCCATATGCCAGTAAAATGCCCCCAGTGCCCCCATGTGCCAGTAAAAATGCCCCCATGTGCCAGTAAAAATGCCCCCAGTGCCCCCATGTGCCAGTAAAAATGCCCCCAGTGCCCCCATGTGCCAGCAAAAATGCCCCGTGCCAGTAAAATGCCCCCAGTGCCCCCATGTGCCGGTAAAAATGCCCCCAGTACCAGTAAAAATGCCCACAGTGCCCCCATGTGCCAGTAAAAATGCCCACAGTGCCCCCATGTGCCAGTAAAATGCCCACAGTGCCCCCATGTGCCAGTAAAAATGCCCACAGTGCCCCCATGTGCCAGTAAAATGCCCACAGTGCCCCCATGTGCCAGTAAAAATGCCCCCATGTGCCAGTAAAAATGCCCCCAGTGCCCCATGTGCCAGTAAAAATGCCCCCCAGTGCCCCCATGTGCCAGCAAAAATGCCCTGTGCCAGTAAAATGCCCCCAGTGCCCCCATGTGCCAGTAAAAATGCCCCCAGTACCAGTAAAAATGCCCCCAGTGCCCCCATGTGCCAGTAAAAATGCCCACAGTGCCCCCATGTGCCAGTAAAAATGCCCACAGTGCCCCCATGTGCCAGTAAAATGCCCACAGTGCCCCCATGTGCCAGTAAAAATGCCCACAGTGCCCCCATGTGCCAGTAAAAATGCCCACAGTGCCCCATGTGCCAGTAAAATGCCCACAGTGCCCCCATGTGCCAGTAAAAATGCCCCTATGTGCCAGTAAAATGCCCCCAGTGCCCCCATGTGCCAGTAAAAATGCCCCCAAAATGCCCCCAATTGAGCTCCGGTCGGTGACTGCTACAATAAAAAAAAAAAAATTAACACTTATACTTACCTCCATGGTGCTGGCAGCGATGCGATGCAGGCCTCTTCCGGCCTGTGTCCCGCGCTGTACGGCTCAGGCGGCGCGATGACGTCATCGCGCTGCCTGAGCCGGCCTCTGATAGGCTGCAGGCCCAGTGCCTGCAGCCTATCAGAGGAACGGGCAGGGGAGACGCCTCTCCCTCCCCTGCCCCAGTACAATACAGGCATCTGTATCGCCGTCCTGAGGACGGCGATACAGATGACTATTGAGATGAGCGCTTCCACAATGGAAGCGCTCATCTCCCTCTGCCCCTATCTGTGCGCAGGGCCGCGCCGCACCTGGCTAATTGGCGGTGCGGCCCTGGAAGTGGCAAGGGGGGCCCTCGGGGCCCCCCTGGCTTAGGGGCCCGGTTGCAACTGCGACCGCTGCGACCCCTATAGCTACGCCACTGGTTGGGAGGTATGCGGCAGCGGGGGGCTTGGGGCCTACCGGAGGATCCTCCGGTCCTCTGGTGGGCCAGTCCGAGCCTGACTAACACTGCACATCATCCTGAACCATGAAATATGACGGGGCAGCATCATGCCCTGGGGATACTTTTCTTCAGCAGGGACAGGGAAGCTGGTCAGAGTTGATGGAAAGATGGATGGAGATAATAACAGGGCAATCCTGGAGGAAAACCTGTTACAAGCTGCAAAAGACTTGAGACTGGGGTGGAGGTTTACCTTCCAGCATGACAACGACCCTAAACATACAGCCAGAGCTACAATGTTATGGTGTTTAGATCAAAGCATATTCATGTGTTAGAATGGCCCAGTCAAAGAGATAAATCCCATTGAGAATCTGTGACAGAAAATCAAGCAAACATACCCAAAGGCATCCTCAGCTCCTCCTACAAGCAGAGAACTGGCAGAGTAATTGCTATCTTCTCTGCTTGTCATGAACAGCATACCAATTTAGCTAGAGCGTGGAGAAGGGAAACAGGTTTGAATAGCTATATAGTCTGGTGATGATGCCCACCAAAAAGTTCAGGTGCTGATGGACTGACCAAAATAAAAACTCAATAAAAATTAAAATTTTGCACAAAACATTTATATCAGATTTTTAAACTTGTTTCATGGAATAATCTCTTTACTATATCTTAATACTGAAAGCAAAACTGGGAACCTTAAAATAATAACCATTTCTACTATATATCCCAGATGTATCTACTATTATTTCTACAGGGTGGGCCATTTATATGGATACATCTAAATAAAATGGGAATGGTTGGTGATATTAACTTCCTGTTTGTGGCACATTAGTTTATGGGAGGTGGAAAACTTTTCAAGATGGGTGGTGACTAGTGATGATCGAGCACCGTGATGCTCGGGTGCTCAGGTGTTCTGGTCAAACACTAGGTGATGCTTGAGTGCTCGGCCGAACACCCGAGTATAATGGAAGTCAATGGGAGAAGACCAGGCACCCCCTGCTCTGCAGAGGGGAGGGTGTCTGGTTCATAGGGAAACATGAGAAAATGGTTGAAACACCACAGAAATGGTTAGGGAACAGCATGGGGAGGGTGTCTGGATGCATCTTGGACACAGAAATCGCTGCTATTAACGATGATGTCCGACTATTACGCCAATTTTACGGAATGACAATAATACCCCCCAAAACCAAATATAACATCGATTTTAGAGGAAATATTATTAGGAAAAATATATTTACTTGTACGTAAAGCGCAAATGCTGCCAAAAATTACAAGGAAGAGGCACTCCGATACAACCGGTATATAACATAAAGGAGGACCTCATTCACATTGTGGTACAATTGTTCATGACATGGGACTCCTATACTCATAAAGCCTATGCACAAAGTGATAGGGCTGCGAAAAATTACAAGGAACATGCACTCCAATACCCCCTTTATTACACATAAAGAGAGGGAGATCAGGGAGAGAGATCAGGGAGATAGAGGGAATCAGACACACCCTTGAAAAATTATCATTGATGCTGACATTGCTGACACTCAAAAACAATAGGGGTGACGGGCTGCTGCTGAGCCGACCGTCTAAAACATTATGGGTGACATGCCGCTTAGCTGATCGTCTAAAACACTATGGTTGAGGGCCAGCTGGGGAGCTGACCGTCTAAAACATTATGGTTGAGGGCCTGTGTCACGAATGTTCCTGCATCAGGTTGCAGGCGTTCGGCTAGGCTTTCAAAAGTGACATAATTAGACATATTTTCCTCTTGGTTTGGTTTCTGTTTACCACACCCCTTGGTGGCTGACATTTCTTCTTGAACTTCCTCAGGCTCTGAAAATCCATAATGTGTTTCATAGATCTTTGTTGAAGAGATTGTTGAACCTCTGGAGCCATCTCCCTTGCCACCTGTGCCTGTCTTGGTGGATGGCAATTTGGAATTCCAGATAGTCAAGATCATTGATTCTCGAGTTCTCCGTGGGACTCTTTAATATCTTGTTCACTGGAAGGGTTATGGACCTGAGGAGAGGACATGGGTACCGGCATCTGACGTGAATGTCAGTCGTTTGGTGAAAGCCTTTCACAGGTCTCATCCTGATAGAGTTGGTCCTGGGTGCCCGGAGGTCACCCGTAAAAGGATGGGGGGGTAATGTCACGAACATTCCTGCATCAGGTTGCAAGCGTTCGGCTAGGCTTTCAAAAGTGACATAATTTGACATGTTTTCCTCTAGCTTTGGTTGCTGTTTACCACACCCCTTCCCCTCAGCTGTTGTAGGTGTGGTGATTATCTTTCCTCTATTTATCCCTTCCTCTCCCAGTAATCCTTGCGGTTTATACTTTCTGCTTACTTTGTGGTGTGTAGTGTTGTTCTCGGCTGAGATCCGGTTACTGCAATATCTGCATTAAGATAAGTGTCATTTTCCCTATTGTGTTTATCCTACTTTTCCCTGTTGTGGTTTTGCCTTCTGGAGTCTCCTGTTCGTCTGTCCTCTTGGAGGAACGGGTTGACTCTTTCCTCTGTCACTAGCTGCAGGGTTCTATAGGGTGAGTTTGTTATTAGGTTCCTGTGTATGAACTCTCCTACCACTAAGGCCTGTTCATACTGGTAGTCAGTCAGGGCCTAGTTTCAGGGTTCCCTGCAGGAGGTGACTGTCTTTTCCCTTCCCTCTTACGCTTGGTGTGGCTATTCCCTCCACACCAGAGCGTGACAGCCTGCTGGTGAGCTGACCTTCTAAAACATTATGGTCGAAGGCCTGCTGGTGAGCTGACAGTCTAAAACATTATGGCTGAGGGCCTGCTAGTGAACTGACCATCTAAAACATTATGGTTGAGGGCCTGCTGGTGAGCTGACTGTCTAAAACATTATGGTCCAGGGCCTGCTGGTGAGCTGACCATCTAAAAGATCATGGTTGAGGGCCTGTTGATGAGCTGACCGTCTAAAACATTATGGTTGAGGGCCTGCTGGTGAGCTGACCATCTAAAACATTATGGTTGAGGGCTTGCTGATGAGCTGACTGTCTAAAACATTATGGTTCAGGGCCTGCTGATGAGCTGACAGTCTAAAACATTATGGCTGAGGGCCTGCTAGTGAGCTGACCGTCTAAAACATTATGGTTGAGGGCCTGCTGGTGAGCTGACCATCTAAAACATTATGGTTGAGGGCTTGCTGATGAGCTGACTGTCTAAAACATTATGGTTCAGGGCCTGCTGGTGAGCTGACAGTCTAAAACATTATGGCTGAGGGCCTGCTAGTGAGCTGACCGTCTAAAACATTATGGTTGAGGGCCTGCTGGTGAGCTGACCATCTAAAATATTATGGTTCCGGGCCTGCTGGTGAGCTGACCGTCTAAAACATTATGGTTCAGGGCCTGCTGGTGAGCTGACCATCTAAAACATCATGGTTGAGGGCCTGTTGATGAGCTGACCGTCTAAAACATTATGGTTCAGGGCCTGCTGGTGAGCTGACAGACTAAAACATTATGGCTGAGGGCCTGCTGGTGAGCTGACCGTCTAAAACATTATGGTTGAGGGCCTGCTGGTGAGCTGACTGTCTAAAACATTAGGGTTGAGGGCCTGCTGATGAGCTGACCGTCTAAAACATTATGGTTCCGGGCCTGCTGGTGAACATCGAGGGCAGCCTAATAAGCAGTTTCATATGATGGAGGATGAGGAGAAAGAGGACCAGAAGAGGAAGGGGTACATGGGAATATAGTGTATTCAATACACCCTAAAAGCTACAATTAAGGTTCCTTCATGTTAAGCCGCTTTCCATTGGTGGAGTAGAGAAGTCAGGGGCAATCCAGGTCTTGTTCATTTTGATAAGCATCAACCTGTCAGCATTTTCAGTTGACAGGCAGATGCACTTATCAGTAATTATGCCCCCAGCGGCACTAAATACCCGCTCCGACAAAACTCTGGCGGCAGGGCAGGCCAGCACCTCCAATGGCGTAGAGCGCCAGTTCGTGCCA
>ONZH01020516.1:0-16923 GCA_900303285.1 Rhinella marina
GACATGCCCTCTGAGTTGTGATAGGGAGAGAGCTGCAGGAGAAAGGACATGCACCTTGAGCTGTGATAGGGAGAAGACAACAGCAGAAAAAGACACGTCCCCTGTGCTGTGATAGGGAGAGAGCTGCAGCAGAAAGGACACAACCCTCATCAGTGATAGAGAGAGATAGAGATGCAACAGAAAGAGCACCCCCCAAGCTATGATAGGGAGAGAGCTGCAACAGATAGGGCACACACCTGACACCCCTGATCTGTGATAGGTAGAGAGCTGCATCAGAAAGGACACATCCTTAAGCTGTGTGTGAGAGAGAGAGAGAGAGAGAGAGAGAAAGCTGCAACAAGGATATGCCTCTTAACCTGTGATAGCGAGAGAGCTGCAGCAGAAAGGACAAAACCCTGAGCTGTGATAGTACAGCAGAAAGGACACATCCGATGAGCTGTGATAGGGAGAGAGCTGCAGCAGAGAGGACATACGAGTTTGAAAAAGGACACACCCTTTAGGTGCCAGGCTGAAGAAAATCTAGCAGAGCAATGAATGTGGAGATCTCTGGATCCATGTGAGGTACAGGGCTGGTTCTAGCTTTGTTAGAAAGAGATTCTCATGTTCTATACGATGTCTGATTTAATTTTTTTTTTAACATCTGTGGACCACCGCTTTAAGAGATCTGCAACTCATAACAAATCAGGCACTTCCCATTCCAGCCCTAACTAAATCTAGACGGATAAATTCCCCCTCCTGTTGCTTCAGTCCGCGTCGATCAATTTGGCGCAACTATTAACGTAACACTTTCATCAAGAGATGAGACTCCATCATAGGCTCCACTTCTAGTCAGCTAAACACAAATTCATCACCCCCTTGTTATGGTCCCAATAATTGGCAATCAAAGGTCTACAGGGCGTATAGTCCAAAAACATTCCCTAGGATAATATAGGTTGTTCCAGAAGATTACGGCTCGAGTCATCGCAAACATAAACAACTTTTTTCATTCACATCTCCTCTCCTCCTTGATGTGCTTCTTCTAAAAATAGTGCGGTAAAAATACGAGCTGTACCCGATGTAATATGTTCATAGCTGAAAGTGCCGAGCCGATGACCTTCCGACTCATGTCTACTCAGGAAACATTCAAAAAATGTGGTAAACAACCTCAATGGCATCAAATCAGGGTCAGTGCACTACACCCTTGGACATTTTTTATCGATTCGATGTGTTATGTCACATGATTGAGGGTCAGCGAGGTCAAAGTCCCACCAAGTATTAAAAGGAAGGGATTGCAGTGATGCAGCGAGACAGACCATACCTGCCAACTGTTCCCAGAACCTCTGGGAGGGCTCCTGGAAAATGAGGCGACCTCCCGCACTCCTGCCTGAGCAGTGGGCAAATCTCCCAGCACTTTGGGTGGCTCAGGGGTGCTGCACCATCAGATGGTTGAGGGGGCGAGGAAGGGGTAAAAGGTTTTTGGTTTGGGTAAGGGTCTTGGCAAGTATGACATAGACACAACTGTATCCAGCTAATCAGTGGCGACTACACCTTGGATCTCCACCATTCGGCAGGTAACCCATCTGCAACGTGTGTATTTCAAGGACCACTTTTCACATAGAATGAACACCTTTGTTTCATCATTAGAGGTAAATGAATGGAGATCACAAAGAGATAATTTATTTTTTATTATATATATATATATATAATTTATATATTCAAATAAAAAAATCTATATTCTGCGTTTTTTCACGCTGCCCTGGTCCCATAGAAGTGAATGGGGCTTCAGTTGAAGGTTTACAAACAACATCTCTTAGCAACCATCAGTGAAAAACGCATGGTATCCGCACTTGCTTGTGGATACAATGCATTTTTCACTGATGTCGCTAAGAGATGTTGTTGTAACCTTCAGTTTTTTTATCACGCGCGTGAAAAACACATCAACTGCATCGCACCCGCGCGGGAAAAAACTGAACGCAATCGCAGACAAAACTGACTGAACTTGTTTGCAAAAATGGTGCGAGTTTCCCTGAACGCATCCGGACCTAATCCGTCACGCTCGTGTGAAAGAGGCCTAAGGGTTTCCATTTTTGATTTCTTCGTCTTATGGATTCCGTTATTTTCCATTATAGCAATGTTATAACGGAAAGCCAGAACAGAATCCATGACAGTGATGTGAACGAGCCCTAACACTTTCTAAGGCCTCGTCCACATTTCCGTTTTTCACTGACGTGTGCTGTCCGCATTTTTCATGGACAGCACACCCCATTGATTTAAATGTATCTGTTCAC
The DNA here is from genome assembly GCA_900303285.1 of Rhinella marina. Taxonomy (NCBI): domain Eukaryota; kingdom Metazoa; phylum Chordata; class Amphibia; order Anura; family Bufonidae; genus Rhinella; species Rhinella marina. Next base: position 2,268 of record ONZH01020516.1, read on the forward strand.
ATTTCAGCATTTTTCTACTGAGCGTGGGTCAGTAAAAAAATCACGGGGACATGGCACTACTCTGATCCGTGATGTTGAAGTCATGGGTCCACATTACCGTGACGTCATGACTAATAGGAGATTCCTTTTCAGCTTCAGTGCAAATTGCGGATCACACCACGGATCACACGGACAGCTTCACGGATGAAACACACGCTTTGCAACGGCCGTGTTCACCGCATGATGCAGACATTCACTGCAAATTGCGGTCACCACTGCTTTTTTTTTTTTTTTTTACTAAAAACAGTAGCAAAAACTTTGTAGCAAAAACTTGGTAGATGTGCCCCTCTTATTGGTTTGTTAAGAAGACTCCAGTCCCAGGAGTTGTCAGTTAGGCCGGGTTGTCAGGCTCTCCTGTAGGGCCCCAGCTGTGCTGGATCAGCAGCCATTCCTCCCTATATAAAGGTGATGATGGAGTCTGGGGCTCCTCAGTGCAGATTGGTCCTTGTGTTAGAGGTTTACATCCAAGAATGGTTCTGTCAGATGCTGAGAAGACGGCTTTGGAGCCTGTGTTTGAGAAGATTAATGCTGATGCTGAGAAGATTGGATGTGAAGCCATGGAGAGGTGAGCGGTGTTTTCTTTTCTGGTGATACTTTAGGTGTGTCCCTGTTGTGTGGATCATCTGTGCTGGACCATGGCCATGTAATGTTCTTCTAAAAAGCCTGCTTTAACTGATGTTTACTCATATGCTAAGTTCTCAGTTTAGTCTATAGACAGAACTGAAGTGGAAGTGGTCAGAACTACTTCTCTCCTTGGTTGAAACCCCAGAATCAATTGTCTGCCAGATAAACAGTTCTGGTGATCTCTCTAAATATCCTGCTATACTCCTATTACAAAGCTAGCTGTCTGCCTGCAGCCACCACTAGGGGAGCTCTAAGTACTGGATTGAATATCATCTCTTTGCATTGAGCTTCTCCTAATGGTGGCTGCCTTAAAACTGTTCTCACACAGGGAAAAGAGCACGTTGTGTGGGCCCCTGGGGGTCCTATAGCTGTTGTGTGGTTTATCACTGCTATGGTATTTCCGGTTACATAACACAGAACCTAATGACTTCTAATCAGCCATACAATGTATCAAAACTTCTAGGAGTTAATAGAGTCATATGAGCTACAGGAGGTTGCTGATGCATCTTACTCATGATGTTTACCTAAATACATCCCTTTCCGCAGTCTCTTCCAGCACCATCCAGACACCAAGTCCCACTTCGCTCATATGGACGTGACCCCCGGCAGTCAGGATCTGAAGACACACGGAGGGAAGATCATCCACGCCATTAATGATGCCTTCAACCACCATGGAGATCTGCAGGAGAACTTGGCCACACTGCGGGAGCTGCACACCAACAAGCTGAAGCTCAGTGTGGACACCATCAAGGTGAGGGTCTACCATGGAAGGAATCTTCTGGGCTCTCTGTACAGTGGGGGCTGAGATTCCTGGTACAGTTGGGTTCCCTGGAGCTATGGGTGGCTATAATGTCCTGTATGATAGTGTTAATTTTAAAGGGGCTCTCTAAGATTAGAAAAACATGGCTGCTTTCTTCAAGGCCTGTCAATACATTCTGTTACTACTTAATTGTGAAGTAGACTGAGGGTTCTAGGTATCTCTACAGTGTGATCCACTGGAAGGAGAGATCTAGTACTAGGTGTCTGATCCATGACTTGGGTTCTACCTTAACATGTCCTAACTGTCTAAATCTTCTCCCCAGCTGCTGTGTGGTTGTCTCACGGAGATCATCGTCAAGCACTTCCCGGATGTGGACAAGTCGGCCTGTGACAAGCTTCTCGATGCAATTGCTGTTGCCCTAATTGGTAGCTGAATGGAGAAGATGAAGACCGTCCTGACATGTGTGTCCTATGTTATATTGAAATGACTAATAAATCTTCATTGTGTACTTGACCTGGTCTCCTCGTCTCGCGTGGGCTCCCGGGGTGGTAATAGCTGGGCAGTGCTGTGGCTCACTGGTTTGTATGTTTTACCTCTTGTGTGGTTTTACAGCCCCCTGAATCCAAAAAGTGAGATGGGGAGCAGCAGGGTAGTTGTACCAAACAATTTGAGGTGTAACCCACATTGGGAGGGCCACAGTCCTGTAGGGGTGGACTGGCCACTGACCCTGCAGGGAAACTTCACAGTAGGAAGATGCCTGGGGGGCACCTGGCCAATGATCATAGGTGCCCTCCTGACCTCAAATGTATCCCTGTCCTCAGGACAGAATGTTGTGAAGGCAGCAGCATTGTGCTAGTCTGTTGCCCTTCCTACAACATGAGGTCCCTTGTTTCTTTCCGGGGCCATTCCCAGTCTGCCCATACAGTACTCTACATTGCAGATTTTGGGGGTAGTCTAAAGTGACTTCCCTTTTTTTTTTTTTTTTTTTTTTTTTTTTTAAGCCAATACCAGATCAATGGGATGCCCTGTATCCCTGCTGATCCATCCATTGTGCATCGCATGGTGATGGTGTCAGCGTTGCAGTAACCAGCTCTGTCCACTACACAATGGATGGCGCTGTGCAGCACTAGTCCTACAATGAACCACATGATTGGGTCTGACACCCTGAACCATTTCTGATATTTCCAGAATATAATTGTAAGCAGTTTTAAAACTTTACTGAAACTGGAGTTTGTCATAATTCTTGGTAATTGCAGCATAAAATCTTATGCAGCTCGACCACAACATGTAAATGTTCCCTTGGGTCGTGGTCAGTGGATTTTTCTGTAGTGACATCCATGTTGAACCTGCACTCGCTCAACCTGTCCATAGTGTTTAATAGGAAATCTGTTCCTGTGAAGTTCTGTGGGAGGGAATAACGAGCCACATGATCAGTTTTGGTGTGGAAATTCTCATTGAAATCAAAGGAAGGTGTAAAATCCATATCAAAAGCATGGAATGTTGTGGCTTCTGCACCTAAGGTTTTAGTACAATGTGCCCTAATGCTTGCGCGATTCTTACCTCCCAACCGTCTTGAACACAGGTCATGACTTTAACTGTATCTTCACCCTGAGGACACAGATAGTTGGAAGTAGTCAGCTAAGGTTCTCCTCAGCAACAGGTGCAATGTGGTGAAGTCATTGCACCTGCTGGGCTATGGAGGAGGAGCTCAGGAATTGCTCCCCGGCCTGTGCTTTCCTCTGCCGCGCACAGCAGGTGTGATGACATCACTGTATAACTGCTGCTGTGGAGAACAGGATGTGCTCTGATCATCGGGGGAATGGGGCTAGGTGACTATTACTTAATTTCATTACCACTACAGGAGAAACATCACTGTAGGGGGGGGGGGGGGCACTGATTTAGATGTGATTTAGTTAAAAAACAAACTGCTTCTTTTGTCCCTCCATGGGCTTTGCAGAAGTTGGGAGGTATGGGGAGTTGACGCTAATGTCCATACGCTGATTATGAAGCTCCCGGCCTTCCTATACTGTAATTCTATGTGGATAATTTTTTTTTTTTTTTTTTATCCCATGGAGGATGAGCTTTCGGAGACTTCAAATCATTGTACAATTTTCCGTTCTTCTGATGACTGAAAAGAACAGAGGAAAAAGGGGATCCTGTTCATCAGTTGTGCACATTTGCCATCCATTTTAGTCATTTCCATCAGAGATCCGCTATTTTAGAGAGGGGAAAAAAGTCCTGCATGGAGCGCCTCTGATCCGTGTTTTGTTTTTGTGTTTCCGGAAGGAGACGTATGGTGTTCTTCACACTAGACACCTTGGTTGTCTATCACAACATCAGCCAAGCCTCCTCACTGAAGACCACAACTCCTTGAGACACAATGGTCACCTTCATGTAATTAAGAGGTCAGTCCAGAACATCTGGGACCATGCAGGAGATCACCTGGACACCTGGCTTGCTTGATAACCCTCTAGGACTGGCGCAGACAGCCATAACCATATCAAAAACCAAAACATTGGAGGAGATTTATCAAAATTGGTGTTTATGATGTTTGCGGATTTTGCTGCAGATGTGACCCGTTTCAAATCCGCACCAAAAACTGCTGTTAGACATTGGTGCAGACCGCTGCCATGCTTTTCTTGACTGTTTAAGGATCCTGTAACTTTTGCCTTTGCAGGTATAAGTGATTTTTTGGCATATCCAGGGCAGCCACCATAAGAGTCTATAAGGTTATATGGCACCTCCGGTATCACACCGCCATAGCACACCTCATAAGATAATGTAGTTGTGGAGACTACAACCAAGACAAGACATCACCATGCAAAGGGTCAACAGCTTCCTAATGGAGAATTGGCAGGAGCTCCATAAACATAGCAAAGGCCTAATACGTGGAATTCACCAAATTGGGAGACTCTTGCCAAAACCCGCTCTACTTTTGTTGATATTTAATGGAGGGGGGGGTCATGAGTATAAATTCAAATTTTTACTTGGATGTCCTACTTTATCAAGCCATATAATAGACCTATTCTCCCCAAAGAAGGCAGTAGATCCAAGTTCCATAGAACAGAGCCCAAACAGATCTTTCAGTGCTGCAGCTATGTCTGCCACCACTAGGGGGAGCTCAAGAGTTAGCACATTCTGATGTGTTATGGAGGTCAGTATACAGGTTTATGCAGCAAGTTCTCTCTCAGGTACATTCACATGGAGAGCACATGCTGGAAAATGTGTGGAGGTTAGGAGTGGTAGTTGAGGTTGGTGGTAGTACTCAAAGATCATGGTTACAATCCCTACTCCTTGCGCTCCATAGAGCCGCCCCATGCAATGATGAAGGGTGCACCCTTTCTTCCTTTGGGGCACACCCTGGTATTGGGGTTGCCACCATTCCCAAGAAAAAATGCTGTCCACGTTAAGCCACACCCCAAAGGGGGTGTGGTTGTGGGGGCATGGCTTAACATGGGGTGTTAGTCACTATGTCATAATAAGGCTCCTAGTATTAATAAAGCCCACATTAGTGTCCTCCAGAATGGATAATACCACCATTATTGCCCACAGAATTAATAATGCCCTATTAGTGCCCCCAGTAATAGTAATGCCTCCATTAGTGCCCCCCCAGAATGAATAATGCCACATTAGTGCCCCCCAGTAATTATGTCTTCAGTAGTATCCCCAGAATTAATAATGTCCCATTAGTACCCCAGTAATAGTAATGCCTCCATTTGTGCCCCCAGTAATAGTAATGCCCCCATTAGTGGCCCCCAGTAATTATAATGTCCCCATTAGCACCCTTTAATAATATAAATGCCCCAATTAGTGCCCACCAGAATTAATAGTGACCCCATTAGAGCCCCCCAGTAATAGTAATGCCCCCATTAGTGCACCCCAGAACTCACCTCCTGCATTTGATCGCGCCGCTGTGAACACTTGCTGGTGACAGGAGGTAAAGGCTGTACTAATGAGCGCCCCACAATGGAAGCGCTCATTAGTAACAGTCCTTATAGGAAAACACAGCCAATTATCAGGGGCGTAACTAAAGGCTCATGGGCCCTGGTGCAAGAGATCAGCTTGGGCCCCCTTTCCCTCAGTGCTTCGTGGCCAGGGGCCTCCTCCGTCTATGCCAAAATCTTGGCCAAACCTCTTCTCTCCAGCCAGAGGTGTAACTTGACGATTCTGAGCCCTCCCAGCATGTACTTTCTATAATACCAGTGTCTTCTTATGTGGCACGAGGGTCTTTGGGCCCCCTCAGGCTTCTGGGCCCAGTAGCAACTGCTACCTCTGCACCTCCTATAGCTACGCCCCTGCCAATTATTATTGCTGGTAGAAAAAAAAAAACTATCGGCATAATTCTTGGTAATTGCAGCATAAAATCTTATGCCGCTCGACCACAATATAAAAAATGTTCCCTTGGGCTGTGGTCACAGTGGATTTTTCTGTAGTGACATCCATGTTGAACCTGCACTCGGGTCAGTAAATTACCGTCTTCGTGGCAACCTCCCTCCTGTCTGGTGTTGCTATGGTTGCCCTTGATGCTGGATAATTTGCTGGGAGCAAGACAGGACCGGTGCAGCAAGTTTCCTGTAGACTATATGCACATGGGGGTCATTTATCAAACTGGTGTAAAGTAGAGCTGGCTTAGTCGTCCATAGCAACCAATCAGATTCTTCCTTTCATTTTCTGAAGGAATGAAATGAAAGGTGGAATCTGATTGGTTGCTATGGACGACTAAGTCAGTTCTACTTTACACCAGTCCGATAACTCTCCCCCATGGTCTGTATTAGGTGTAGATTTTTATGCAGATTTTGATATCCTCAAATATATATACTGAGGTGCATCCATGTGGGGAGCACACACACCAGATCTACCACTGAGAACTGAGGGCAGAAGATCCACAGCATTACAGCAGCAGAGTGAACGACACGTCATGGAATCTCATCCGTTCACTGCGCAGATTAACCTGTGGGATCATTTGCTGAGGTTATCGCCCTATACAATTCATAGGGTAAAAAGGAGTCGTGTACTGCGCCCCTATGGTGTAAAAAAAAAAGGAACCATCGCTGAGTTCGCAACTTTTTAAACGCCAACAAGTAAATTTTCTACACCACCACTTTATTAAAAGGGGGATGGCTATTGGCCTCGGCAGATTTCTCATTTACGCAGGTTTTCTGGTGCAAAGGATGAATGCAAATGAGGCACCTCGTCAAGTCAGGGGAGAGTTCACATCAGTTTCATTTTCCGCTCTTCTGATCTGTCAGAAAAAAAAACACATGGATCAGAGGTGCTCCATGCAGGACTTTTTCCCTCTAAAATAACAGATGTCTGATGGAAATTGCTAAAACGGATGCCAAATGTGTATAAGTGATGCGCAGGATCCGTTTTTTCTGTTCTGACATCAGAAGAACGGAAAATGGTATGTTGATGTGAAGTCTCCCAAAGCTCATCCTCCAATTGGCAAAGGGGATATCAAGACACGTTTATCCACATGGAATTACTGTATAGGAAGGCCAGGAGCTTAATGATCAGTGTATGGACAGTAGCATCAACTCCCCATACCTCCCAACTTCTGCAAAGCAAAAGCAGCAGTGCAGTTTTTTTTCTTTTGTAAACTAAATCACACCTCTAAATTAGTGCCCCCTTACAGTGATATTTCCCCTGTAGTGTTAATAAAATTAATAGTCACCTAGCCCCGTTCCCCCAATGATCAGATTACATCCTGTTCTCCACAGTAAGTTATGATACAGTGAAGACATTCCACTTGCGGTAGCTGGGTTAGGAAGAAAGCACATGGCCCAGGGGACCAATCCTGGAGCGGCCTCCATAGCCCAGGCAGGGCAATGACTTCAACCACATTGCACCTGTTGCTGAGGAGAACCTAGAGGCCGGATGAATGGTGGAGGAAGGAGCTTGACTCTGTTCAACTATCTTTGTCCTCAGGGTGAAGATACAGTTAGAGTCATGACCGTTGGTTGAAGACTGTTGGGAGGTAAGGCATTAGGGCCACACTATTACTACTCTGAAACCTTAGGTGCAGAATCCACTTCCTGCTTTTGATGTGGATTTTTACACCTTCCTTTGATTTCAATTGAGAACTCCCACACCAGACTGATCATGTGGCTTGTTCTCTCCCACCATGAACAGATTCCCTACTTGGAACACAGATCTGGACGGAACAGTTGAGCGAGGTGCAGGTTCAACACGGATGTCACTTACAGAAAAATCCACTGTGACCACGGCCCAAGGAACATTTTTTTATGTTGTGGTCGAGCAGCATAAGATTTTATCTGGCAATTACCAAGACTTATGGTAAATGCCCACTTTCAGTAAAGTGGTAAAACTGTTCACCATTATATTAGGAAATATCTGCTGGGGGAAGGGAGTCAGACCCAATCATGTGGTTCATGTAGGATAGTGCTACACAGCGCCATCCATTGTGTAGTGGACAGAGCTGGTTACTGCAGCTCTGATGCCATCACCATGTAATACACAATGGATCAGCAGAGATACAGGGGCATCCCTGTTGATCTGGTAATGGCTTAAACACAGGAAAGTCAACTTTAAACTACCCCCTTACCTTCAAACACCAAAATCTGCAATGTAGAGTACTGTATGGGCAGACTGGGAATGGCCCTGGAAAGAAACAAGGGACCTCATGTTGTAGGCAGGCAATAGAATAGCACAATGCTGCTGCCTTCACAACATTCTGTCCTGAGGACAGGGATACATTTGAGGTCAGGAGGGCACCTATGATCATTGGCCAGGTGTGAAGGGTTGGGCACTCACCCACCCCCCTTCATACTGTAAAGTTCCCCCTGCAGGGTCAGTGGCCAGTCCACCCCTACAGTACTGTGGCCCTCACAATGTGGGCTACACCTCAAATTGTTTGGTACAACTACCCTGCTGCTCCCATCTCACTTTTTGGATTCAGGGGCTGTAAAGACCACACAAGAGGTAAACATACAAACCAGTAAGCCACAGCACTGCCCAGCTATTACCACCCCGGGAGCCCACATGAGACGAGGAGACCAGGTCAAGTACACAATGAAGATTTATTAGTCATTTCAATATAATACAGGACAGACATGTCAGGACGGTCTTCATCTTCTCCATTCAGCTGCCAATCAGGGCAACAGCAATTGCATCGAGAAGCTTCTCACAGGCCGACTTGTCCACATCCGGGAAGTGCTTGACGATGACCTCCAGGAGGACAACCACACAGCAGCTGGGGAGAAGATTTAGACAGTTAGCACCCACTGTGCATGCCTAAGTCATGGATCAGACACCTAGTACTAGATCTCCCCTTCCAGTGGATCACACTGGTCTAGACCTGTAGAGATACCTAGAACCCTCAGTCTACTTCAATTAAGAGCTAACAGACAGTGTATTGACAGGCCTTGAAGAAAGCAGCCATGTTTCTCTAATCTTAGAGAGCCCTTTAAATTAACACTATTCATACAGGACATTGTAGCCACCCATAGCTCCAGGGAACCCAACTGTACCAGGAATCTCAGCCCCCACTGTACAGAGAGCCCAGAAGATTCCTTCCATGGTAGACCCTCACCTTGATGGTGTCCACACTGAGCTTCAGCTTGTTGGTGTGCAGCTCCCGCAGTGTGGCCAAGTTCTCCTGCAGATTTCCCATGGTGGTTGAAGGCATCATTAATGGCGTGGATGATCTTCCCTCCATGTGTCTTCAGATCCTGACTGCCGGGGGTCACGTCCATATGAGTGAAGTGGGACTTGGTGTCTGGATGGTGCTGGAAGAGACTGAGGAAAGAGATGTATTTAGGTAAACATGGGCAAGATGCACCAGCAACTCATATGAATCTATTAACTCCTAGAAGTTTTGATACATTGTATGGCTGATTAGAGTAATTAAGTTCTGTGTTATGTAACCAGAAATACCAGACACCATAGCAGTGACAAGCCACACAACAGCTATGGGACCCCAGGGGCCCACACAACTTGCTCTTCTCTTCCATGTGCAGCCACCATTAGGGGGAGCTCAGTGCAAAGACATTACAATAGAGTCCATGATAGTTGTATTTATTCCAGTACTTAGAGCTCCCCTAGTGGTGGCTGCAGGAAGACAAGCTTTGTAATAGGAGCATAGCAGGATATTTAGAGACATCACCAGAACTATTTGTCCAGCAGACAATGTGGATTCTGGGATTTCAACCAAAGAGAAGTAGTTCTGATCACTTCCACTGCAGTTCTAGACTGGTCTATAGACTATACTGGGAACTTAGTATATGAGATATCAGTTAAAGCAGACTTTTTAGAAGAACATTACATGGCCAAGGACCAGCACAGCTGATCCACACAACAGGGACACAGTTAAACTATCACCAGAAAAGAAAACACCGCTCACCTCTCCATGGCTTCACATCCAATCTTCTCAGCTTCAGCCTTAATCTTCTCAAACACAGGCTCCAAAGCCGTCTTCTCAGCATCTGACAGAACCATTCTTGGCTATAAACCTCCAACACAATGACCAATCTGCACTGAGGAGCCCCAGGCTCCATCACCACCTTTATATAGGGAGGAATGGCTGCTGATCCAGCACAGCTGGGGCCCTACAGGAGAGCCTGACAACCCGGCCTGGCTGACAACTCCTGGGACTGGAGTGCAGTCAGGATCAGCTGGTGGTATTCCTGGAACTGGAGTCTTCTTAACAAACCAATAAAGAGGGGCACATTTACCAAAATTTTCGCAACTGTTTTTAGTAAAAAATAAAATAAAAATTATGGATCATCATGCACGGCCGTTCCGTGCAGTGGTGACCGCAGTTTGCAGTGAATAGGTCTGCATCTGTATTGCGGTGCACAAACGGCCGGGGTCTGTATATTGTGTGCATGAGCCCTTAGATAGTGTTAGGCTCCATTCACGCGTCCGTATTTGTGCACATCCTGGAAAACGGTCAGTTTTTTGACGATCCGTTTTTCCGCAAAAAAACTCAGTTTTTCCAGCACATCCGTTCCGTTTTACAGTAAAAAACGGAAAGGATGTATCCATATGTCATTCGTTTTTTTCGGAGGAGGGAGGAATCAAATCTTGTTTTTTTTCTTTTTTTTCTACCCTCCTGGAACGGAATCCGCAAATGCGGATGACATGTGGATGCCTTTCCGCATGTCTTCCGCATTTACGGACGTCCCATAGACTTGTATTGGGCTACGGACCGCAATTTCGGGATGAAAGTAGGACATGCTGTTTTTTTTATTGCGGACAATCGGAACGGAAACATGGATGCGGACAACACACGGAGTGATGTCCGCATTTTTTCGGGAACCCTTGAAATGAATGGATCCGCATACTATCCGCATTTTATATCCGTTATTGCGGATCGGACGCAGATAGGATGCAGAGCAAAAATCAGGACGTGTGAATGGGGCCTTATGCTGGATGGAAAACAAAGTTCTGTCGACAGGAAACCAGACGGATCCGCTCTGCTTGCCCATATACTTCTATTATGACGGATCAAAGAGGAATGTCTCTTAAAGGTTTCTGTTTTGATCTCCGTCTTATGGATTCCATTATTTTCCGTTATAACGATGTCATAACGGAAAGCCATAACAGAATCTATGACAGTGATATGAAAAAGCCTTAAATTAGACCAGTCTAAGTGAATATGAACCTAACTGAAAAACAGCAACCAGACTAATAAAAAAAACGCTGAGTCTAATTCATCAGCGACTGTGCAAATTTTAATAAATAATCGGTGAAAGAAAGATAGACAAATGAAATGCACCAGTCTATTTTTATTGCCAAAAACAGGCGAGCTTCATAAATGCATACAGATATTTATAACCATCACTAGAGGGAGCTCAGGAGATTACTGTATAGAGATATATATACAGTCACCACTAGAGGGAGCTCAGGAGATTACTGTATACAGATATATACAGTCACCACTAGAGGGAGCTCAGGAGCTTACTGCATACAGATATATACAGCCACCACTAGAGGGAGCTCAGGAGATTACTGTATACAGATATATACAGTCACCACTAGAGGGAGCTCAGGAGCTTACTGCATACAGATATATACAGCCACCACTAGAGGGAGCTCAGGAGATTACTGCATACAGATATATACAGCCACCACTAGAGGGAGCTCAGGAGATTACTAAATATATATATATATATATATATATATATATATATATATATATACAGCCACCACTAGTGTGCGCTCAGAAGATTACTGCATACAGATATATATACAGCCACCACTAGATGGAGCTCAGGAGATTACTACATACAGATATATACAGCCACCACTAGAGGGAGCTCAGGAGATTACTGCATACAGATATATACAGCCACCACTGGAGGAGCTCAGGAGATTACTGCATACATATATATAGAGCCATCACTAGAGGGAGCTTACTACATACAGATATATACAGCCACCACTAGAGGGAGCTCAGGAGATTACTACATACAGATATATACAGCCACCACTAGAGGGAGCTCAGGAGATTACTGCATACAGATATATACAGCCACCACTAGAGGGAGCTCAGGAGATTACTATGTACAGATATATACTGACACCACTAGAGGGAGCTCAGGAGATTACTACATACAGATATATACAGCCACCACTAGAGGGAGCTCAGGAGCTTACTGCATACAGATATATACATCCACCACTAGAGGGAGCACAGGAGATTACTACATACAGATATATACAGCCACCACTAGAGGGAGCTCAGGAGATTACTACATACAGATATATACAGCCACCACTAGAGGGAGAGCTCAGGAGATTACTGAATACAGATATATACAGCCACCACTAGAGGGAGCTCAGGAGATTACTACATACAGATATATACAGCCACCACTAGAGGGAGCTCAGGAGATTACTGAATACAGATATATACAGCCACCACTCGAGGGAGTTCAGGAGATTACTACATACAGATATATACAGCCACCACCAGAGGGAGCTCAGGAGATTACTACATACAGATATATACAGCCACCACCAGAGGGAGCTCAGAAGATTACTACATACAGATATATACAGCCACCACTAGAGGGAGCTCAGGAGATTACTACATACAGATATATACAACCACCACTAGAGGGAGCTCAGGAGTTTACTACATACAGATATATACAGCCACCACTAGAGGGAGCTCAGGAGATTACTATTTACAGATATATACAGACACCACTAGAGGGAGCTCAGGAGATTACTACATACAGATATATACAACCACCACTAGAGGGAGCTCAGGAGATTACTACATACAGATATATACAGCCACCACTAGAGGGAGCTCAGGAGATTACTATTTACAGATATATACAGACACCACTAGAGGGAGCTCAGGAGATTACTACATACAGATATATACAACCACCACTAGAGGGAGCTCAGGAGATTACTACATACAGATATATATAGCCATCACTAGAGGGAGCTCAGGAGATTACTATATACAGATATATACAGCTACCACTAGAGGGAGCTCAGGAGATTACTGCATACAGATATATACAGTCACCACTAGAGGGAGCTCAGGAGATTACTACATACAGATATATATAGCCATCACTAGAGGGAGCTCAGGAGATTACTATATACAGATATATACAGCTACCACTAGAGGGAGCTCAGGAGATTACTACATACAGATATATACAACCACCACTAGAGGGAGCTCAGGGGATTACTACATACAGATATATACAACCACACACTAGAGGGAGCTCAGGAGATTACTACATACAGATATATACAGCCACCACTAGAGGGAGCTCAGGAGATTACTACATACAGATATATACAGCCACCACTAGAGGGAGCTCAGGAGATTACTATATACAGATATATACAGCCACCACTAGAGGAGCTCAGGAGATTACTGTATACAGATCAAGTTTTTGACAATTGAGCAGGACATGAGCAGGGGGGACATGAGATTGTGACCCGTCAGAAATTAGGCTAAATCTCTGGCATCGGGCTCGGTCATGAAGATTGAAGCAGAGACCTGGTTCCGCGAGGGTACAACCACACAGTACGTTCGTGTTGCGATCATTCTGCAGTTAGGGAGTTTTTTTGAGTCCACAATCGTTAGGTGTTTGAACTGGCGTGGTTCTTCAGAGTTCTGATAAAACCTCAAATAGTGACACCTGGTAAAATAAGTCACGCATACACCGCAAGTGGCTGATCAGCTGTGTACCCCATGTGGTCAGCGCCGCAAGCAGCAGGACATGATTTACGTGCATTCACCCGCACGTAAATCATCCGCAGTCATCACAACTTAGAAAGCGCCAGGTCAGTCTCAGGAACCTTTCCCATTGACTTCTATTGGGAAATGAGATGATGTAAGACCACATATGGACCGCACCACGTGGTTGTACACTTACTGTGGACATTCTGCTGCAGACCATGTAAGCACTTTGGATTTGCAGCTGTTGTCATCCTCTGCTTTTCCAAAGGGTGAAGTCCTCAGTGCAGATCCTCAGCAAAAACTGACCGGCCAATAGTGCGTAGTGTCTGCACACGCTACGGATTTTGTTGGAGAATTTTTCCGTGGCTGAAAATGACTTCCATTCACCTGGATGCGGCCTGCAGAGATCCACGTGCTTGCCGCCCCATTCAAATGTTTGAACTGATTTTCAGTTGTAGAAAATTCAGTAACTAAATCTGCAGCGTGTGAACGGGTCCTTATACACATGAGCATCTTCTCAGATGAAAGGAGTCTACAAGAGCCACCAACTGATTCTGTCTGCACTCCGGTCTGTCTGCACTGTCTGCACTCCCAGGAATTGTCGGCCAGGCCGGGTTGTCAGGCTCTCCTGTAGGGCCCCAGCTGTGCTGGATCAGCAGCCATTCCTCCCTATATAAAGGTGATGATGGAGTCTGGGGCTCCTCAGTGCAGATTGGTCCTTGTGCTGGAGTCTCACATCCCAGGATGGCGCTATCAGATGCTGAGAAGATGGCTTTGGGGGCCTGTGTTTGAGAAGATTAATGCTGATGCTCAGAAGATTGGATGTGAAGCTATGGAGAGGTGAGCGGCAGAGCCGGATAGTCTACTGCTAGAAGAGGGAGGAACTGATACATTGTTATATACCTGGTGCTCCGCCCCCTGCACTACATGCAACAATGTATCAGATTTACTTGGAATCTTCCTTAAATGTGAAACTATAACTCAAGACTGGGGGCTGAATATACATATTTCTCAGTGGGGGAAGAAAATATGCTGCTAGAAATAATACTGCATGT